>BOPP01000041.1:9207290-9223143 GCA_017312745.1 Gryllus bimaculatus
TATTATTATTATTTATATTTATTATTTCTCGTATTCGTATTACTTTTTTTTATTTATTTATTTATTATTTAGTTTTATTATATTTTATTTATTTATTTATTTAATTTCATTTATTTATTTATTTAATTTATTTAATTTATTTATTATTTATTTATAACTTTATTTTATTTATTTAATTTATTTATTATTTATTTATTTATTTATTAGTTTATTTATTTATTTATTTATTTTATTTATTATTTATTTTTTATTATTTATTTTATTTATTTATCTTATTTATTTATTTATTTTATTTATGTATTTTATTTATTTATTTATTTATTTATTTATTATCTTATTTATTTATTTATTTATTATTTATTTATTTATTTATTATATATTATATTATATTATTTAAACACTTATTGTATTTATTAATTATTACTTATTATTATTATTTTATTATTATTATTATTATTTTTATTATTTATTTTTATTATATTTTTATTATTCTATTTATTATTTATATTTATTATTATTTATTTATTTATTTATTTATTTATTATTTATTTATTTATTTATTTATTTATTCATTTATTCATATTATTCATTGTATTCATTATCTTATTCATTTATTCATTATTCATTTATTCATTTATTCATTATCATTATTCATTATTCTTTATTCATTGTTCAATTATTCATTTAATTCATTTATTCATTTTATTTCTTTATCATTTATTCATTTATCCATGTTAAATTCAATGTTTATTCCATTTATTCATTAATTCTTGTATTCATTTATTATTTACATTTATTCATCTCATTCTATTCTCATTCATCATCATCATTCATTCATCATCACTCCCAGTTTCATCGTCGTCCTTCCGCACGTTCGTCTAAACTATACCGGCGATCATGTTACCGTTCTTTTCTCATTCATTCATTAACGGTCGATCGTCTTCATTCATTCATTCATCCTCATGTGCCGATCCGTTCGTCCGTCGTAGTATCGGCGTTAGTCGTTCGTTCGTTCGTTCGCGTTCGTCGTCCTTGTGCGCTTCGTCGTTCGTGCGTCTTTTCGTTCGTGTCGGTCATTCTTCACTTCGCATTCATGCGTCTATGTTACGTCTCAGATCGTTCTCATTCATTCGTTCGTAACACTCGTGCGTTCGGGTTCGTTCATTCGATGTTACATGTCATTAGTTCGTGTCATTATTCATTGGTCATCATCCAATCGAGTCCGCATCGTTCTTTCTTCAGTTCGTTCGGGAGTGCGTGCCTATCGTGCTGCTCGTGCTGCTTCGGTGCGTGTCGGGGCAGCACACAGTGCTTTCGTGCGGCTTCGTGCGTTTGTGCGTGTTCGTTCGTGTCATGGCGTTTTGTTCGTGTGTTCTCAGTTGTCGTATCAATCGTTCCGTACGTTCTTTTTGCGTTCGTTCGTTCGCGGCGTTCGTGTCTTTTCGTCGTTCGATTGTCGTATCGTCGTGCGGTCCTTTCGGTTCGTTCGTTCGGTTTCGCAGGGTGAGTTCCGTGCGTGCGTTCGTGCGTCTCGTCGTGCGTTCGTTCGTTCACGTTCGTCGTTCGTGCAATGCGCATGTCGTGTTCGATTCAGCGGCGTCATGTCATTCGTTCGCATGCGGCGTTGTCACATTCGTTCATTCGTTCGGTCTGCTTCGTTCGTTCATTGTTGCGTTCGCTTCTCAGTTTCTTATATCGTGCGTACCGTGTTGTTCGTTCGTTCGTTCCGCTTCGTCGTTCGTACTCATTCCGTTCGGTTGTCGTTTGTGCGTTTCGTCTATTTCGTTCAATTGTGATTCGTTCCGGTTGTAGCATTTCATTTCGTTCGTGTCCAGCGTTTCGTTCGTGAGAGTTCGTTCGTGGTTTCTATTTCGCAGCATTGCGTACGTTCGTGCGTTCCGTTGCGCATCGTGGGTAAGTGCGTTCGTTCGTTGTTCGTTCATTCATGGCTCGTCGTTCATCCGTGCGTCTATCTCACGTTATGCTTGGCGTTTCGTCTCAGTCGTGGTTCTTCGTTCAATCGTTCATTCGTTCTGTTTGTTTCGATCCGTTCGTCACTTATCCGTTTCATTCGTTGCGTATCGATCGCGTTCGTTCGTTTCGTATCGTGCGTCGATCCAGCGGTTCGTGGAATTGTGTTCGGGTTAGTTCGCGTCCGGACACACGCACGAGACACGCACTGAGACACAAGCTACCGAGATACTCATTCATGACTGCACGAGACCCGCGAGACACGCTGAGATACACGCGGAGACACACCGGAGACACACACGGAGACACGACAGATCATTCCATCGGAAACGCACACAAGAACCAGAGAACATTGAGACACACACCGAGACACACACGCGAACACACACAGAGACACACACGAATCGATACTATCACATACAGAAACAAAACAATGAGAGAAACACACAATAGAATACACATATCAGTAGAAACAACATCATTCACTCACTATCAATTATCATAATGAGACACACTCTAATTTATACTTACATATTTATTATTTATTTATTTATTTTATTATTTATTTATTTATTTAATTTATTTATTTATTTATTTATTGTACAATACTACTATTTATTTATTATTATTACTTATTTATTATTATTTACTATTAATTTATTACATCACTAATTAACTATCACATAATGATACAACTCACTTAATCAATTAAAGTAATACAACACAGTTCAACCACGACAACACATTAGTTGGGGAGAGCGCGGAGTACCACGCACGAGCAACTCTAGCCTGCACTCACGCTAGGAGCGTGTGCTAATCGTCTCGCTGCCTCATTGTTGCTGAGCCTCGCCTGCGCCGTTGCTGCAAGGCCGATGATCGCCCTCGAGACACACAGCTAGGCAGAACAACACCAAGAGTAGAGCCACAACTGAGACACATAGCAAAAGCCAACAGAGACCGCTGATTAGATTAACACTGTTTAACAGACACACACCATCGGTCAAGCACTGGCAGAGGAAAAGGCACTAATCACGTACTCTCTCTTTCCGACTGGATATCTGCTTACATGCTTGAGGAATTGTCGATCGTATTCATTCTTGTTAAATCAGCGGTCGATACATCAATGATATCACACACGTAGATACTCTTTATGAGTGTGTCATTTCACAGGACATACACAATACTAATTTAAATACTACGGTAAAATCTAGCAATTGGCTGAACATTCATAAACACACAAGAAGTAAGTACACACGAAAGCATGAGACATACACACAGCCTATAATACACTAGCCAGAGAGACACAATATCGAGATAAACAACATATATTTAGATAGCCGTATATACGCACGAGCAGACTAGCTAAAGACATGCAGAATGAGACAAACAATGAGACAACTAGTACATTAATGACATTTAACAACGAACAACGGAGAAGCTACGACTAGACTTCACACAACAATGTTGATGTAATGTATGACACGTTTGATAATACATCATGTAAATTTCTACAAACACCTTATACACCACACGAACTGAAGACATACACACACACGTGAACCACACACACACGGAGACGAAACACAGCGGGCAAGAACACACGAGAGAATTAGCCATAAACAATGACAGTAACGATATACACACACACATCTGAGAACATCACAGGATACACCATCACTGAGACACAAACGAAGGAGACACAACCACAACACAAAACACTAGAGTGACAACAATCCATTGACAAACAATAAATAACTCATCGGAGACAATCAAACAAGGAGAGACATAACGAGCAAAACACACTCATAGAGTGAGATGGCACAAACACGGAGAAAGAGAGGAACAATCACACAGAGTAATGAACATGAACAGATAGAGAACTTCACACGATAGCAAATAGAAACCAAAAACTAACAAAGAAACCAGAAAAGAACGGCGGAACACTGCATTACAAACTAATAAAAACAAACACCTAATAACATAGATACTCGTATTAGATAACATTCCTATATATTGTATCCGTCTACCATTATCACACAATGAAGGACAACAGTGAGAACTTACGAATGGTCTATCAAAATACATAACAAATGTTATTTTATCAAAAGTCACAGAGTGTCATTTCTACTCATGAGGTATAATAAAAACTACATGAGATACCTAAGTATTCAATGAAAATAAATCAGCAGTGAAAAGCATGAAATATTCATTTCCCAATGAATACACAAAAAACTACCTGACAGACGAAGCACACACATAGCAGAACAGGAGAATCACACAAACAAAGTGATTAATCAGAGACATCGAAGACACAAATCAGCCGCGAACAACACAAGCTCTCCTTGAATCACACAATAACCGAAAATAACATTTTCGTAGATCACCTTTTACATCCGTTCCGTTTTACATGAGAGCACACACAGACACCGCATCAAGAAAACAACGTATTAATACATTAGAAATTCCACCCTAATAGAACCAAGAAACAAATACTTATAAAAACTAATACAAATGTGTCGTTAGAAAATCATTAAATATGGTCTCGATAATTTAAATAATTGGAATAATGTATACGTTCGTGTATCATCTCAACTCACCGAGAACAACACTCATCAGAGAGAGCGAAGAACTAGTCTGGTTTTATAGCACTGACGCACAAACTGAGGACAAGTCTATCATTAACGACCACATATCACAATGATGGTACAAACAATGAGACACACACTGAGAACACACAATGAGCACACAATGATGAGTACACGATTTGCAACACACAATCACGACAAAATGATGACCATCAAATACCCACACAGATCTCGATACCAGCGCGCCAGCGAGTAGACCACTACGAGAGACGTAGCCACCGCGAGCACTCAACTGAAGCATCAGTCACCAGCACACACATAAGCAAACAACATAGCAAGTAGGCACTCAGTTTTTAATCTGAAAGCGCTGTAGTTCAAACGAGGGACACAACAATGGGAGACACAGCAAAAATTTATAAATGCATGCCAGCTGAGAACAGTTACTCAATGTCACTGAGCGAATACTCGGCTCAGAGCAAAGACACGAGCCTGACATCACCTCCGCCACACCACCACGAACACAGCGAGAGTGGAACAACACCACAACTGGAGCCACACGCCCATCTCTACTGAGAACAATACCAAAACACACCACGTAACCATCAACACGGAAAACACACACTCGAGAACCACACCACATAGCCCAGTCCAAATGTATACAATCACTATGAGTACACGCACGATACCATCACGGCCTCAAACAAAACTCCCCCACTAGGTCGAACTGAGTCGCCGTCTGGGAGAATAATTCTAATCCCCGGCCGGGTGCTATGACGGTTTTCGTGGTTTTCAGATCCATACACTCAAGCATAATGCCGAGCAGTCTAACAACGGCCCGGACCGTGCCGCGACCTTTCCTTCTCTCTCTTCCTATCTCACCTTACACACCAGGCAAGATTACACACCTAAAAATGCACAACCACTACACTACGAGAGACACACAGGGACACCACGGAACAACACCGAGACACACACCGAGACACACACGAGACACAAACCGACACACACACCGAGTCACAACACCGAGACACTCCACGAAACAACACACGATACACCACGGAGAACAGACAATGAGACACAATGAGAGCACACAATGAGATACACACGGAGAAACAATGAACACACGGGAGATAACGTGAGTCACCACGTAAGACACACACGGAGACACAACACGAGACACACACGGAGACACACACGGAGACACACCGAAACACACACGGGAGACAACACGGAGACACAACACGGATATACACACAAAACACACGAAGACAACAACATGCGACACACATGCCGGAGAAGACGGGCTGAGCATAAGAGTCTTGTCCGACAAGGGCGGTGGCCCTGGTTGGTGAGAGGATACCTCGGTATAGCAGAATGAAACAGCACAAACCACACATGAACACTCAAGCTATATAAGACACACACCGTGGGTGGCTAGATATCCGAGCAGCACGACAGACACGCAAACTCGGTAGGAACTATCTCAGCGAAGGAAACCAACAGCACCACTCAACAGGAGACACACAGGAGACACACAGGAGACCACACACGGAACTCACACGAGACACACCGAGACAGCGATGAAGCCAATCGCACGTACGCACATACGGACTAATGCCACAGTACCATCGACACACGACGCTCAAAGATCAGTACAATTGATTAACCAGAGAATCTCAAATCCCGGCACCCGATTCACACCACCAGCCAATCACCTGACGACACAACACAACCAGGTCGACACACACAGAAGCCACACCCACCCCGGCTACAGAGACACCCATCCAGACAACCACACCGAGACACCACACAATGAGAACACACAAACTTGAGAGTCAACAAACGACCTTGAGCACAACCCACAATGAGACACACAGAGCGCAAACAACGAGCGATCAACACATGAGTACAAACACAATTGAGAGTCACACGGGAAGACACACAGCGGAACACACACACGGAGAGTCACAACACCGAGACACACAGGGGACCACACACTGAACATAGAAAGCACACAATGACCACTAGTCACCACGCGAGATCCAACAACGCAGACACAGTCCGAACTACACAGATAAAACTCAATGAGACACCATCGGAGACACACGTGAGAACACCGAGACACACGGAGAGACAACCACGAGTACCAGTCACGAGACACCAACGATCACCCCGTAACAACATCAGCGAGTCCACTCTCATCACCATCGAGAGTCCAGAACCAGTCACCACAAGACAGCGATTAAACTGAGCAAGACGAGCCGAGTCACGAAGCAGCCAATCCAACAACACCACGATAAACACACTACACATCATAGATGACAAACACACCAAAGAGCGAATAACAATCTCACCACCACAGACACATACCGAACCCACCATCACCACCGAGAAGAGCGCACCAGGGTCTCACACAGCGTCTCCACACGGCCGCACAACCACCGTCTCCCCCACCACACCCAGACACACAATGAGACAGCACCGACAACCGAGACACACAAACAATTGGAGACACACATGGAAGACAACCGAGACGACGACTCCGAGACAACCGCAGCGACGGCAGACGAGCTTGAACATTAGTGGCCACTATCACGCAGCATCGAGTACACCAACGCGACTGGAAGCACAAGCGCTAAACACATGCTCCTGTAGGAGAACTCGAAAACCAGCCTCAAGACACGAACAATCGCCAGACACATCAAAATAACGAGTCACGAGACACTCAACGAGAACACACACACAAGAACAGACACGAGACCACACAATGAGAGCACAAGAGACCACAATGAACAGACACAAATAGACACATAATTAGAGACACACAATGCGAACACACAACTGAGACACACAATGAAGACCCAATGAGACCCACGCAGTCGAGCAGCGCACGGCGCTACGCGAAACACACAATCATACAGGCAAAAACATGAACATACTCCCCAGCCGAGAGCAACACATGCCCCGTGTGTGAGATAGAACACGAGCAAGCGACACGCTACACGGAAGAATACACAACGGCAGACACATCTTGAGACACACGGAGACACCCACCGCGAGACACAGCGCCGCCGCCTGGCGCGAACACACCGGCATCGCATTGCACGTAGCACTTCACACTCGGCCGGCGCTCGATTCGGGCTTTACGTGCCTAGAGCCGGCCGACGCCCGCGAAATAGAAAACCCCATGCTTCAACATAAGCTGGTCGAGTAATAAACTGAAGCAGACAGCACAGAGGCACAGAACAGGCGCAATATCAGACACTCGAGTTAATCGAGGTCGGAAAGAAGGGCGCTATCCGAATCATGAAAGGGATGTTGATGCATATTGACGCCGGTTTCAACTCTGACGAAGGTTTAGAGGGACAGGTGCACACAACCAGAGGAGCCGAAGCCACTGGACACATCAACGGAGACACACACCTGGCACCGCGAACGAAACGCACAATACTAGCGACTACGAGACGCATCTCACGCGATAACACGCCGTACGACCCTAGACAGTAGGCACAGAGTGAGAGTAAGGCAACGACTCGAGAGACACGCAGATGATCAGACAGCATCACTGAGAACAGACCATACGGGGAAAGCTCGCCATGCGACCTCTGTAGCCAAGTCACTGAGGCATATTGGGACTAATGCCCTCTTCTGTGAGACAGTCACGAGGATACTGTGACCACTCAGAGGCCACTACTAACAAACACGGATACACCAGAATAGTGACACATCATATGAAACATCTACTAAATTACAACTACCAGACACACACGGCGAAGCACAATCACACAATTAGACACTTATACTACTTGGAGAATAGAAAATCAATAAATCTGAATCGATAAAATCCGATTTACGGAGGAAGGAAAAACACGAGAGAACAACACACTATCCAATTAACATGCACACTCTCGAGAGAATACATCTGCCTTAGTGGTCGCACAGAGTAATACAAGCAACTGGAGTAACACAATCAAGGACAAACGAGTCAAGATATGATCTATTTGTAAAGTAAATTTTAATCAATCCAAATACGTAAATAGTGAGGAAGTACAGTTAGCTGCCGACGGCGGTAAGTGGTCTGATGATCTAGGTGACAGAAACAATAGAGATATTGACGTCTAATCAGATCAATTAGAATCCAAATAACGTCCTTTGGTGTATAAATACAACTATTATTTTGTACACATTACGTTGTGCTTCAATATGAAGTTCGCAATATTCTGCACAACTCACCTGGATCGAGAGGATAGTGGTGGCGAGGGAAAATAGCAAACAGTTGAAAATGCATATGATACCTTACTGTAGGGAATAAAAGAGACGTATCGGAGAAATAAAAAAAGACAAAAAACAAAGTAAAAGAGAGCTCAAAACATGCATAACAGCACACACATAAGTGCTGAGCACAGTCACAAATGATAGCAAACTAAGCAGAAACATCAACAAATGAGTAACGACGATACACACAAATTACACGTAAAAAGAACTAAAACACACTGAGCACAGCAGTGGTACCATTCAGCGACTGAGAGGCACCATGGTTCTATGACCTGCTGAGCACGACACAACAACTTGGCCTCACGACAAGAAACAACGATCATCAGCGGCGCTATGACACTACATGCTCGGAGACGCTCAAATCAGACAACCACAGGAGTCCGACGATCGCACAGTAGAACAACACTTGAGTACAACATCACGTAGAACACACAATCACGAAGAACTATCCAATGAGACGACGAATCGACGGATAAGCATAGCAATATATTAAGTAGAATCTGCTCATATTTCTGGCGAGATAACGTTTTAATAACGCGGCATACAGGAGAGGAGAGGCTGCGAGCGATGTGAGCAGACGACGAAATATAGGAGATAACGAGGACTACTAGAAGACAAACGGCTACAGACCAAAACAGGATCAACTACAGCACGTGAGAGGAAACCAACACTAACGGAGCCAGACACAGCTATTGGAATACATCGTGCTAAACCACGATGCCCGCGAGAAACACACACCGCACTGAAAAGCAGCACACAACACACAATCATTCCCCATAATGACCCCAACAAGCAGAAAATGGCCCTTAAAGGAGCAATGCATGGATGAAGTGCAAGTTTGGAACGTTTGTGTGTAGTAATACGAAGGTTGCCTTTATGTTTCGGGATTTGGCAAACCCTGTTGTTAAATCTGGCACGTAGACACACGATTCTATCGAGAAAAGTATCGATCTTATTGGAACGAGTCATACCCCGCGGATCAACCTACAGAACGTTTTGAACATACGGACAGACGGCGAATATATGTGTTGCAGTACAATGTCGCACAGAGTGCACAAGATTACCACGTGAACCAACACTGGAACTGCACAAGTAGCTACCGCAAACTACATTCTATTACGCGACCTATCGACGTGGATTACACGACAGCACTACCAGCAGACAAGTCGGCGACTAGACGACGACATCTGACACGCAGACTCACGCACTATCAACACACATTCAGATAGTGCATAGAGCAGGAGGGATCCCAACGAAAGATGCTTATTGTTGGTAATTGTCGTATGGTATGGATGCAGATATGATGTGAATATTTTGAGAAGACATGCAGAGCAAGAGTACAAGCTGAAAGTTGAGGGTCGAGTCACACTCAGAGGACACGAATTCGCGCAGAGAAGGAGCGAATACAAACGTGATAGATCCTGCCGACAAACATATGAGATCGAGGTCGAGCACAGCGAGTCGAGAGCAGGAGATCGCATCGGCAGAAGCTACTCGTGAATTCCGCAGGACACCACCAGGGCAGACGTCAGCTACAATAGTGGGACTTAGAGACTACACACCGGGTCAATATGCTGACTTCGAGCTCGGAACCAGCCATATACGACAGAGCCGGCACGCGAGATAAATGACATTATTTTCAGAAACAATACGACCAACCTACTCGTTATCGCTTACCGCCATCGAATAAGCTGAATGCTTAAGCGTAACAGCATACTCAATTTACCATCACGAAACCGCACGTTTTCCAATCAGTTCCAAAATGTACAGAGGTAAACGTGTTTCTTCCGGTGATACGCATAATGTCTCGGACATAGAGTAAATAAATCTATTATAGTGTAATTATCAAATGCCATAGAGAGAAGAAGAGAAACACTAGTGTTCACGACTTGAATGTCGATAGTCGACGAACTATTTGCAGAGTATAACCTTACTACTCTATGGACACAAACAAGAAAGAACGGTACTGAAGATTATGACTACACATCAAAAATAGAGGAAGTGATAATCCTAACGTATTAGAAGTAAGCGCGGGTAATGAATACTATATTGCAACTCTGTGTATCAACTACATTATATATGGTATTATTAATCGCCTATCGTTAATACGATTCATTCAAAACGAAGATGCTATGTAGGAGTAGTTATTAGCAGTTAGACACATTGGCAAATATTACGAGTGTAGTCTAGGAGAACAATCTAATGTGAATTCATATACGTTGTAGGAAAGCCTGGAAATCTTACAATTTGTTAGCGGATACTGAAAAAAAGAGTATCAGAGAGTAGATAGACAGAAGCTCACGACCATATTTGATGGCACTCTGATAAAGATGACGTAATATCTCTTATATTTTTAGTTGAAGGCGCGAATATTAGCTCGCTCGGACCCATACAGACTTTGTCAAGGCATGAAGAATATCCGCTCCGAAATGAAAGATCTAACGTAGACTCGACTTCAAAAGAATTCATCGTTACTATTACATTGTTACCAATAAAAGTATAGAGACTCCACCGCGCAAGAGAATGACACTATCATAGAGCGCCACGGCAAAATGCATCCTATAATTATTTATGAGAAAAGAATATTACAAACAGGCCTTTGGCACGATGAGTTGAAAAGAGAACTTCAAAGTCGTATATAGCGTAAACACAACATATTTCGCGAATGAAAGTCGGATGTTACTAATGCATTTATATTATTGTAGAATATAACTATATATATATGTAATACGACTGATCGTCATCATGAAAAAAATGACAGGAATGACAGATGGCGTATAGGAAGATGAGGGTGCGAGAGGGATGTAAGAGCAATAAAATAAGCATGAAATGAGCAAAATCGTATTTTGGCATAGTAAAAATAATAGGCGTTGTTTGTCGTGTTATTGCTGCATATAGCTTCTCGTCGCATGAGCACCATTTCCTCCGTGCTACAAAAATGAAAAATGATCTAACATTACATTTAATTTGTAACGAGAGAAAGCGCTTCACGCACAAAAGCCTCACATCTTATTACTATAAACTACTAAAATACACGGAGAAGAAGATGCAACACTAGACAAGGACGGTTTTGCCCATAAGTCTGAGATATTGATATCAAGGACCAACGGACAAATTTCATGATGTAGCTCAACGTGGTGAGTAGGAGTGGTCTTCAGCTGTACATATGGAAACATGGCCTGGCAAAAAGTTTTTCCGTGGTCAAGAAATTCGCCGATGCCCTTCGTTGACAATTACTTTCCCGACTACTACTTACATAATAGAGAGCGAAATGCATTTCACGATTATGAATGTGAATGCTGCAAGATCAACAAGGCCATTAATTTAATAAATATAAGTTCCTCTCTCTCTCATCTCTCTTCTCTCTATATATAAATATATATATAATATTATATATTATATATATTAATTTTAAATTTTTTTTTATTTTTATTATATCTCTTATACATAAAGTGGATTTACTGCTGCAGAATACTCAAATAATGGCACGTTCCCATTTGTTGAGCTGAGAATCAAGATATTCGGATCATGTCGCTCATCCAACACACCGAAAAGTTTCATTTTTATTCGACTCTTGCCTCAAGTGAGTCGTTTTAATGTGTTAAGTGTAGTGCTGATTGAATTAATGTAAAAAGCAAAATTGATACATATTTTTTTCTGGGATCATGGTTTATCACAGACATAAATTTCCGTTAAAGAAACGTATTCTAACGATCCTAAAAAAGACCAGTTCTCACAACATCAGGAAAAATAGACACGTGAAAGGAATGCACACAAAAGCGTGATTTGTGGATTAATACTCAAAAAAAGTACCAACATCTATTTTAGTTTTTGTTGAAGTATTTATGGTCTAATGAACTGAAAAATGAGGAATCAGGAGTGAAAATACATAACTCGGCATTCACTTCAATTATTGAAAGAGAATTACTTATATTTTTTAAAAGTTTCTCAATAATCACCTAAAATATGCCAAATTAAATTAATGATTTAATGAAGGAGGATATTTTTGATTTAAAAATATTTTTTAAATTAAATGACTACACATCAAAACGCAGTCTATACTGCGTTGGAGTCATCGTGTTTGTATCTGTTTCCTCTACATACGTTAAAAACTAAATAATAATTGAATAAATAATTTTATAAACAAATAACGTGAACGGAAATAAAAGTATAATTCCAATTACGAATAAAAACGTTTATTTCACACAAGCCATCTTTTATGGGACCAAAAGAATCTTTGGAAATGTTGACAGTTCAATTTCAGTAATGAGAGTAAGAAAGGTTTCTGTAAGAATATGAACATTATGAGCTCAAAAGAAGATTCTATGATTCCATATATCTCTGATCGACAAAGAAGCTCCAATACATCATCAGTAATTAATTTAATGCAAAAAAATAATTTTACTAAAAACATTACACAACACTGAGGAACGCGAGTGCTAGGGTATTTAAAAGTGAGTAAGAGTTTTCGATCAAGTTACAATTAACATCATTACCGTCTAATCACCATCAGCACGAAACATACAACTGAAGATGAGAGCATGTGCAAGTTGAGCACGAAATGCAGTTGTAACACTAGATAAAGATGGGAACTACCAATTTGGTGTAAACTGAATCCAACACAATAAGATAACAGACATCTTAATTCAGTCGCACATTGATTTTCGAAGACCTCTTATGATAGTGATTTTGATTCAAGTGCTTCACATGATTTCTGGTATCAGTACATTTAGTTATCAAATTCAACTCTGGAGTAAGATCGACATCGATGGTTCGATGTATCAAAACATCGACGTTTTGAAGAAACAATCGATGTTTTAAACAGTTTTAAAAATCGATAGTATATTTAAATGTTTTTTATTAACGTTGAAATGTTTGTGATTCGATGTTGTTGTTCTGATGAAAAATTACATGAATGCAAATACTTGTAAAAGTTTGAATGATAATCTGATAGCAATAGAGTGAGTTCGTGTGCTGGAACCAAAGAACCGTTGTTTGTACTATCATCTTCGATCAAACTGCTCTTGCCCCGAGATGACAAGCATGCCCTTGAATTCCTCTTCTCTATTCAATGCTCTTTGAGCATATGGTCAACAAAATACACTGTAGGCGTAACGGTCTCTGGTATAATTCGATAACTCATACAATGCCTCTGCGAGTATTTTTAATGGCACAGAAAAGTATTTTGACCGCGTCGGTGGATTAGTAAATCACGACGATAAGTACCGTGATAAACACCTCAACGAATTATCTTCGCTGCTTACGTATTGTAGTACATAACGATACGCGCTCAATGAAAACAAAGTTGAACTTTTGAATTTCAAAATTAAAGATATATTACTCAAAATTTGAAACCTGTGATTGACTACTGCGATACATACGTACTCACCCAAAATTGCAAAGAAAAAATGTGGGAGACATTCTTGTGAAGATTCGAAAATGCTCCAAAGACCAACGTGTAACATAGCTTACTCCAAAAATAAAAAGATCCGTTTCAATTCGAGTGTCCCATATATCCAATCCATCGCGAAACTCGATATTAGGTAACAATTTCTTGTGTTCGTTAAGTACTAGCACAGGACGGACAGGCTGTCGTTTTTGAAGAAAACACATTTTCAGTATCAAGAGCCAACAAAAGTGATTATGAGTACTCATATAGTGTAGTTAAAACTAATGTACATGCATAGCGAGAAAATTAATTCACATTTTTCGACATCACACTCAGGAAACGTATTTTTCTGTTGCAATATATAAACCAAATATATTCTTATATAACAATGCATATGACGTATTTTAGAGACTTCTCAACAGTTGCACAACAGCATGAATGAACGAAACGTGTTGTACGAGTAAATAAAATAATGCTGATTCTAATCTCGCAGCGTATTCAAACATTCATATATATACAGATGCCAAAAGAGTTTACGAGTAAAAGCTCACTTTGCTTTCTCAACAAAATTAAAGCAAAGCAAAAAATGTAAGAAAAGTCTTTGGGAGTAATTTGAAGAATTTTTTTTTTTCGTAGTTTTGTGAAAATGTTTCCAACTGATTTGAAAAATTACGCCCACAACAATTGCCAAAATGTGTATATGATATTTATAAAGATCTATTTAGTGGAGTTCATAATACATTTTGATCAATAATATTTTATTAAACCTAGAAAATTACGATTACAAAAATATAAACGTTTCTTAAAAGTCTTTCGTTTCCCCGAAAAACAATCCACATATTTTACAATGTGCCTCCGTATTAAAATACACCACAGAAGCCTCTCCTTGGCTTAATTTTGCATTTGCTTTACGATGCTATCTCATTGCTTTCCCTATGAATCAATCACACTATATTGACATCCATTTTGATGTGCGTCCACATGGAAGAAGCTCTACGCCCGCATTTAACACATTTTAAAATTGAAATATCCGTGTCTCGGTGTGTGTCTCGGTGTGTGTCTCGGTGTGTGTCTCGGTGTGTGTCTCGGAGTGTGTCTCCTTGTGTGTCTCGGTGTGTGCCTCGGTGTGTGTCTCCGTGTGTCTCATTGTGTGTCTCATTGTGTGTCTCCGTGTGTGTCTGCAAGTGTCTCCGTGTGTCTCCGTAAGTCTCCGTGTGTGTCTCCGTGGCTGTCTCATTGTGTGTCTCATTGTGTGTCTCATTGTGTGTCTCCGTGAGTGTCTCATTTTGTTTCATTGTATGTCTCATTGTGTGTCTCGGTGTGTCTCCGTGCGTGTCTCCGTGCGTGTCTCCATGCGTGTCTCATTGTGTGTCTCCGTGCGTGTCTCATTGTGTGTCTCCGTGTGTGTCTGCAAGTGTGTTTCCGTTTGTGCCTCCCTGTGTGTCTCCGTGTGTGTCTCGGTGTGTGTCTCGTTGTGTGTCTCCGTGAGTGCCTCCGTGTGTGTCTCATAGTGTGTCTCAATTGTGTGTCTCGGTGTGTGTCTCGGTGAGTGTCTCGGTGTGTGTCTCGGTGAGTGTCTCGGTGTGTGTCTCGGTGTGTGTCTCCGTGTGTGTCTCGGTGTGTGTCTCGGCGT
>BOPP01000041.1:9232995-9243250 GCA_017312745.1 Gryllus bimaculatus
CCTGGATGCAGTGGGGTGTTTCCCGCGGTGCGTCTCAGGGAACGCGAGGGGGTGGCGCGGGGCAGCGTATACCCTGATCAGGCTGCACACCTGTATTTTGCTTCTAATGCCAGGGAGGATTGCTTTCCAGAGTGAGCACCTAGGCCCACATCGTTTATGCCCTCCTCCTCCGACGCACAAGTACATGGGACTGGTATCCGGAATTGCCGGTATGCAGCACCCCACAGGGGCGCCTCCCCAATTAAGGCTGCGTAGGGCCACTTTGCCAGCCCACAGCTACTAGCTGCCAGGGCCGATACCGGAGTCTCATGAAGCGCCACTCACAATAGGGAATCCAGGACGAATCCCTTCTCAATAGCCCATGAGTATTGGGCACAGCCACGACGAAGCCATTGCCCAGACCGAAGCCTGGGTGGCACGGGGCCAAACAAAAACCAACAGGAGCAAGGCGGCATACTATGTGTTTATTGTGTAACTCAAAGGGTACGTAGCCGCAAGCGTCGGCCTAGTCGTAGGACGTCCCTAGCCACTACTACTTAAATTCGCTTTTGAAAAACTGGTGTTTTACAACAACTCTTCATGCTAAAAGAAAATTTAGGAAAGACATAATTGTTGATATTGAGATGTAACCTTTTGAATACATAAAACAGACACTGGAAATTTGAATTGAATTGAATTAATGCCTGCGTAGCCCTGAATTACGTAGCGAGACTCGGGCCATCAGGTCCGCTCTTCCGTTTGACCACACACATTTCACCAACTAGCGGACAAACGAGGAATTTTTTGGGCGACGAAAAATTCGATCTGAATTTTGCTCAGAGGCGTCATTTAGGCTTGAGGATCTTTTACATGCAAGTAAATCTACTAACATGGAACAGCCGGCTTTACTTCCCCTCCGAAGGAAGGCGTACGAAGGATTTTCTCGCCCTTAAAAATCCACGGCATCGATCGAGTTTGAGCGCCAACTTGGATATAACAGTCCGATACATTGAATTGAAGCCTTATTTTATGTAGAGAGACTCGGGCCATCAGGCCCGCTCTTCCGTCTGACCACCCAAATTTCGCTACGCTCCTTTCACCCACTAGCAGAGAAAGGAGGTATTTCTTGGGCGAGAAACTGGCGATTTTGAATTTAGCTCAGAGGCGTCTTTTAGGCTTGAGGATCTTTTACATGCAAGTAAAACTACTAACATGGGACAACCGGCTTTACTTCCCCTAGGAGTACGAAGGCGTACGAAGAATTTTCTCGCCCTTAAAAATCCACGGAGTCGATCGGGTTTGAACCCGTGAACTTGGGAACAACAGTCCTGTACGCTAACCGTTTCAGCATCTCTGCCGCCATTTGCCTTGCCATAAAACTTAAACCTGCCATTTACAAGTGACAGAGATTCTCCGAGCGGAGCGGGGCAGACGAACAGGCGAGTGTTCCTCTTGCGCAGCGTACATCGCCACCGGGGAGGCGTACAACGTGATCCTGGTGGACTGGTCGGGCCCGGCCGGCGCGGACGTGGACGCGGCCGCGCGCAGTTCCGTGCTGGTGGGCGACTACGTGGGGCGCGTGCTCAACCGCCTGGTGCAGGCGCGCGGCCTCCGCCCGGACGACCTCGTCGTCGTGGGCCACAGCATGGGCGGCCACGTCGCCGGCATCGTCGGCAACCGCGTGGGCGTGGGCAGCGGCGCGCCAGCCGAAGTCGTGGGTGGGTGCAGCTGGCGCTGGCGCCGGTCCCACCTCGAAGACATCCCCGACCTCTCTGAAAGGGAAAGCCGGTCTTTGATAACCAAAACTCAAATCTAATAATTCTAATCAATGAAATCTTTGATAACCAAAACTCAAATCTAATAATTTGATAACCAAATCTAATAATCTAATAATTGAATTGCCGTCTGGGAATTAGGTTCATGAATAAATAAAAGTCAACATGAAGGAATAATATAAAGGTTATATAAAGATTTATTATGGTGAATGTTAGGAATAACCGGTTAATCACGCACAAAAGCCAGAAGTGTATAAAGGTGTATGAATGACAATGAAGGGCCTATTTTGGTATTAGTTTTAGGGCACTGGCTACAGTGAGACGATTCATCGTGTAGTGAATTTTCTATTTGCAACGAGTACTGTGTCTTGGCATAAAATCATTCGAAATTATGCGTTTATCGTATTCGTACTCAACTTAAAACTTATACCATAGTAGATAAAACTTACCTTCGATCAAATTATAACATAATTCCAGAAATATAGTTTCAGTTTTTCATACTACAGTGAGGATGTGTCGAGCTAATTGTTTTAGCGTTGCCGGAGCTTCATTGGTTTGAAAGCCTTGATGTGCTTCGTTAAATTTCGTTAGCTTTAAATGTACCTAGTAGGGCAGCGTTAAATGATCTAGTAGTGTATGTGTATACAAATTATATATGAACTGAAAAGAGTGTATGTTTTCCTTGCAGCCCTGGACCCTGCTAACGGCCTGTACGACGACAATCCTTTGGAAGACCAGCTGGACATTTCCGACGCGAAGTTCGTCCAGGTGATTCACACGAACGGGGGCGGCGCGGGGCAGCTCGAGAGCAAAGGCCACGCGGACTTCTTCCCGAACGGCGGTTCCTCACAGATTGGGTGCGGAGTACTGGCGGAAATATTTGGTAAGTGACAAAGTGGATCGTGTTCAAGGGTATTTTCTTTTCCTGCAGGGGGAGGGTTGCTAGGAGTTTTGTTCTACCTCCGGTGGGACATTAGAATTGCCGACCCGATTTCCAGAGGGGCTAAACGGACGGGGTTCAACGTATAGGAAGAGCGTCCGCCGACTTCGGGCGGGGTTGGGATTCTATAAAATCCCACTTATACTCTCTACAATCCACTTCTAAATCCCTGACGAGGAATTAAAAACTTTCGTCTCATTGCCACGCTAACATCCGTTTACCCTTGTAAAACAAAAATAGTGTTGCTTCTACAGCACATACTTTCCCGCGTTGTTTTTATGTGCTCCGCCATATTACACCACTTCGTAAACATGCAAAAGGGTTTTCTGCCAGCAACAATTATTTTCCACACTGGCTCTCGAACTCAGGTCCTTCGAGTAAATCCGCCGTCAGCCTTTCCACTACGCTTCAGAGGTAAAGTTTGAACTCTAGGACAAACACATTTCTTATTGCCCCGTGACTCATACGAGAAGAAAATTTAAAGAAAAAATGTTGACCGGTTTTTGAGAAAATGGTCCTTTCAGAAACTGCATAAATTTCAGACAAAATCTGGCGAATCCACTCGTTTTTCCAAAAATTGCACATGATATTTTTTAAAGAACTGATATTTTACTACAGACTTTGAGGTGACACTCTGTATCTTTAATTTTGTAGTTTTGACATGTTTACATTTTGTAATTTTCGAAACATTGGAGAGTTTACCTAAAATGGAACTAGCACCAAATTTTTACCGCCTCTTATTATATATGAGTAGTATATATATGAGTAGAAAATTTTAAGAAAAAAATTGAAGCGTTGTCTGAGAAAAAACTGTTCAAAACAATTTTAATTCCCCATATTTCTCGCAAAATTACAAGAAAACTACTGATATTTTCGAAAAATTGAATTGCTTTGACTGTCTTTAAGGAAGAGATTTCCTTAAGGAAAAGATATCTATCTTCAATATCGTAGTTGTCTCAAGACCACCAATAAATTGCATTTTCGCAATTTTCGAAATCTCTGTTATTTCAACGAATCTTCACCTTTATCTTAAACGTCCTTTACGCTATCCGAGGACAAAGTGTTAAAAGAACGTGTTAATTTGTAAACGTAAAAGAGTTCAATTTTTTGTGACAAATGTTTTATTAAATTACGTTTAATAAAGATGGTTTAGTTATTGATTGGTTGACACGACTTGTCACACTGAGGTGTAACTGTAATTTACGTACACAGACCATAAATTGCTAGGAGCGTTCAAAGCATTTTTATAACAATGTTACTTAAAGCATGTATATAACACGATTTCAAGCGTGATAGTAATTATATATTTGTAGGCTGAATTCCTTAGCACGTGCATTTAACGTTGTTGTTTGGTGCAGGTTGCAGCCATAACCGTGCATCTACATATTACATCGAATCCATTATTTCAAAAGACTTCGTTGCAACGCGCTGCTCCAGTTATGAAGATTTTTCGCAGGGGAAGTGCAGCTCCAATGAACATGCTGTCATGGGAGAATGGTCGCCGCTAGGGTAAGTCACACATTTAGGATTGATTTAGTAGTTTATGCAATTAGTTTAAAATATTAAGCTTTATTGCATGAGTACATGTATTGAAAACGAGCGAATTTAGAAGCGAGTTTTCAAATTTGTACGAATGTAATAAAGGCACATTATAGACGAGTTGCATACTATATTTTTTTGTATAAGAGTATTAAACATTTATCAGAGAATGAAACTTAATTTTGCGAAACAACTTCCCTGTGACGACTCAGGTATTTGACATCTTGTGAGTAAACAGTGGTCGGCTATTCCGTTTAGCTCTACCTCCCCCCGATTCTCTCGCTACGATTGGCTGAATCTGTGATGATGCAATCATTCGTGACATAAAATCTAATACGTCATCATTTGTGCCGTAAAATGCCCGATTATGAACGATTTCTTGCAACAGAAGAGGTTATTTTATAATGGTGGAATACAAAAAAACATTTTTTCAGTGTTTGTTAGTTTCTTCTTGACCTCTTGAGTTTTATAGAAATGGATGTAGTTCTTGGGTTTAGGTCATTATAGAAAAAAAATACATACCTTTTTATCTTTTAGTTTGCCAACTTTCGCCTTTTTGCTTGACTTAAATATTTTGTACAATGCTAATTAATACAAAAAAAAGTTCATTGTATTTCTGCATTAAAAACTGATTTATTTTTTTCTTTGGCAGATTATTTGGCAGAGATGTTACGTTATTGTTTCTCACAATTTACTTTCTTTCCAAAACAATTTAAACTAGTGACAGCCCGTTGTGACGATTTAATTTAATAACTGTCTTTCGCATTTCAAAACGTTCAGTGAACTTCGTACCTGTAGTTTCACTATCTCTTGGCCAATCATTACCTTGCACTCACACACCCGCTTGTAAGCGCCAAATGACGAAACGACGTCTGCATTCGGTCTATCGATTGCAATTCCCACAAGACGAAGTAATAAAAAAATAATAATGACAAGTAACAATCCATTCTATTAATTTTAAAATATTAATACTTTGGTTTTACACTATAGAACCGATAAAGAAGACAAAGTGGGAATGCACATAGGGCTCACTTCCTTTCATTTAAAGAAAAAGTCGCAAAATTTGGTTAAATAGTAAGATTAAACAATTTTCTGAACGAAACCCTTAATGTTTTAAATATTTCTGTCCGTTTTACCAACGTCAGCATAGCTTGTTAGCGAGGAATTAAAATGCCAATTAATTCTGACATCTTAAACATAATTTACAAATCGTAGGAATATCTTAAGAAATGAATTGCACTTTTTTTGTTTCAGCTTAACTGGGACTTACTATCTGAATACCAACGCGAAAGCTCCATTTGCTCAAGGCCAGACGGATCTATAAGCAAGAGAGTTTTCCTGTGTAGTCATGGTGAATTGAATGATTATGTTAATAGGCATACGCAGAGGAGGGCGTAGACTCCCAAATTTTTAAAAAGGGACCCCATAGCTGTACGTGATCAAACATTTCATTTCCGTGAATATTTTCTGTCCCTTTATTACTTTACAATTAGGGATTTTTTAATTTTGAAATTTAGCTCTCTTTAGAAATAGCTGGAGCCATTAGCAAACGCATATTATTTTGTGCATTAGTAAATGTTTAAAATTATATTAAACATAAAATAATTAATTACAATAACTTTTCACATTAATTTAAATTAATTTTTAATATCCAGTAAGTTAAGGGTTTTGTTGTATATTTGGGGTAGCGTCTCTCCAGGGAACTCTGTAAATTGCGCAACAAAAAACCATTTGAATTCTATTAGTAGTAAATTTATTTATATGCAGTTTCCTTACTTCATTTTACTTACTAGTAAAATGTGTCATGTGTAAATATAAAAAAAAGTTCAATGGAAAAAGGGAGCCTAGAAATGTGTTTGCTCCCCACATTCCTATAGTTGTGATTAATGTCTATTTTCTGAAGTTGTAATAAAGTTTTCAACTACATTTCATTGTGATAATAGTTTTTCGAGAGTCCGAGATATCAAAAAAATCAATTGCAGAATATCCATTTGGGTGAAATTCCTACAGGTGGACGCTAACGTTCGCAAAAGAACATACAGGCGGATGAAGGCGGTGAAAAATGCCCCCTATTTTGAAGAACTTCACCGTGCATTTCCCATCTACATTCCGACAGCGACTCCCAGCATTGCGTATCATGTACAACATATCTGTACAACATATACGTGAAAATGAAAACTACTTTTTCAGAATCAATGTGCGGAAACTGGTACTTATATTTAATTTTTATTGATTGGAAAATATTATTTTGGGATACGCGTACGGTAAAATTTACGATAACTCATAGAAGTCATTGCCGAATAAAACAACTGGGTACGGCAATGTTAACAAAGCTCTGGGGCGACATGAATCGACATGACGCGTGTTGAAAATGACGCGACTTCGCGTATTGAAAATGATCTTTTGATGAATATTCACGAATATTTGATGAATTCAAACTAAAACATAATGAATGCAACTCGTACGGATCTTTGTCGTACTGATTTCAAAATGGCTGACTTGGGTCCAAGCGTCGCTTCCAATAGAGACCGATGGGTCGCGAATTACGAGAGAGGGAGTCCATGTATGTCCGAACTACCACATACATTTTACCTCTTTCTTGAACAAGGATAACTATAGTATGTAGTGAACAAACGATTTGCACGCACCGGGATTATACTCCTTGTCTTAGAAACTTTTATGTTAATTACGGAAGTTACTATTGTGTTCTTCCTCAACTTTCCATCGCCTCGAATGCATCAGCTAGAGACGGACTCGCAATAGCCACGATGCGACCCATTCTAAAAACGTTAATCTTTCGCTTAAGCATAAACGTAAAATTGAAATCGGCCTCAAAAATAGTGCCGGCGGCATGCACCAATTGAGTCGAATTATTGCAAGTTTAATACTTTCACCAAATTGTCCGGAGGTAGGTTTTTCTTGGAAGGGCGCCGTTCTAGAGCCATGGTCCATCATCATTTTCTCCATACGTCAAAGCTTTCTGTTCTAGTTTCGAAAATAACTATTTCGGTACCAAGGTTCTTTAAAAAAGAAATAGTCACTCACGACATCGTTTTTTGGAAACATTATAAGTTCTCTATGTACACGAAATCATAAAAAGAGAAGAACGTGGAATAGCCCTTACTTAAAGAAACGAGAAACGCTTCGCTATTCCCGCATGAAATTAAAGGTGTGTGGGAGTGTTGCTAGGCAGAAGAGAGCAAAGTTTAACAAAGTTTCATTTCACAATATATTTTTTCATTTGAAACTTTAACTTTTTTCAGCTTGGATACAAATAAGAAAGGGCTGGGAAAAATCAATTGATCCCTTTGCAATTTGAACTATAGTTCACATTTCAGAGTCCTCCACGGTAAGGCAGCAGTAAATATGAAAAACGTTTTCATATTTTCGTCCGGAAGCTGTAACAACATGTGGCCAATTGTTACAATGGCCAATATTCGTATTGCCTGGCCACTCGTCTGTATTGTAATGTTCTAGGGATTCATTGCTGGAAATATTTATGCAATTTGAGCACTGGCGGCATACTCCCTGATTGGCGGCTCGTGACTGCGAAGTTAGGTGATGAGCTTGTAGAGAAATATACATTTACACATGTTTATCTTAATTGGAATCGCATATGTTTTCTACACGAAATCGATTCTTTGGTCCTTGAAGGCTTCGGACTTGTCTGTGAAGTCTTCATTTATCTGTTTCCTTATTGAAACAGGAAGAAGTTTTCACTGTATTGTAATATTTCTCAAACACCGAGACGGCTGTGTATCCTATGTATCTGTCGTATCATCTACCGGAACATAAATAATTAGACATTGCAAGGTTTGTTTGTTCAAAAGATTTGCTAAAATGTTGAATATGAAATGCACTCGACAAATTCTATCGAATTTGAGTGTTTATGCAACGATCGAGTATATTCAACAGAACGACAAATCCTTTTCTGTTCCAAACGTTAAACAATATTGCTAAAAATTAAGCAAGTCCAACAAAACATTTTCTGATAAATTGGAGAGGAACAAAACCATGGGAATTCTTTACACTCTACACAACTGTATGAAACTACGGTTATAGATTTTTACTGAAAGTTTAACTTTTGTACCACTTATTCAGTAGGGCCCCTACATATTAAAACTCCATTATCTCAGAATTTCCAATGTGAATCTGGTGTTTCTAATAAAATACACACTATATCATACTGTCGATCCTTAATTGAGACGCCACAGCACTATTAATGAAGCGCGATATGAACAAATTTCATACTGGACGAAGAATAGTATTTCTTTAGCCTCTGCTTCAACATGACTAGCGGCATGTAGTCCATGCTGTTATCGCGGGTGTCACGGTTGTCATAGCAACCGCTGAGGCAAGCCGCTTCCTGGAGGCTGAGACAAATAAAAAGGCTACCTACTTCACAGCGTGGTCGAGGGCGCTTTTTCCGACACTTTCATAAGTTTCAACTCTCCAGTAAAGAACCATGTATGTGCCATTCAAAAATTTACTTTCGTTTCTATTAAAACAAGCATGCATGCAATACGTACGAGCAATATGAAAAATAAACTTAAAACTTAATTCTGCTATTAATAATGGGAGACGACCCTTGAATAGCCGCCCCTGATTTTGAGCAATTTTGTTGACCACACATTTTTCAAGGCCGTAAATTTTTGCTCGTAGACAAGCCTCTTTAGAATTCAAACGTACGTTGTTTTGTTGAGGCGGCTCCATACATTCGACATTAGCCGAATAGTGAGCTGCTGCTTGCCTAATCTCTTGCAGCTGACGTGTTCGGCAAATGCACGCTTACTTCGATATGTTCAAAATACCGACACACGGTGGATAGCAGAGAGTATATATCAGAGACGGCAGTCAATGTTGAACGGAAAGCCCTTATTTTCGTGGAGGGGAGAAATTCGAATCTCCCACCCCAACAGAAACAACGAATGAGTAAGAGGCAGCCATATTTGACCCCCGCCAGCCAATAAGCGTCGAAAGGCAGTAAACCAATTGAAATGGAGGACGGACGTCAACCGGGCTATTTGAAATTACATTATTTAGAAAATTTTCAATATGGCGGACATGGTTACGTACTAAATAAAATGTATTTGACATAAAAATGAATGCCCATAGTAATGTAGAGGTCAGTAATTCTTAAAGGATATGTAATTGTGAGGAAGTGAAGTAAATTGTAATGATATGAAGTGAAAATTAAAAAAGGTATTTTACATAAATAATATGTATTTGTAAAATTGGTACATATACAAAAAATAACAATGTACATGAAAAAATCCTGTTATGTGAAACAAAGGAACAAATCATGGTCAATCATCATTTGTGATACTATAATATGATGAATGACATAAATTAAATTTAAAATTCAATTATTGTATTCAATACAATATCATGGAAAGGTAATTAATTTTATACATGGTAGTGTAAGACGACTTAATTTAAATATCAATAATAATAATAAACAAAGAAATTCTTCATAGATTCGTGCCTAGGCTGGGTCAGTCCTTTATATCCAACAACCAGTTTAGGGGAAAATTTAATTCTGCATTAATAATGGGAGACGACCCTTGAATAGCCGCCCCTGATTTGAGCAATTTTGTGACCACACATTTTTCAAGGCCGTAAATTTTTGCTCGTTGACAAGCGTCTTTAAACGTTGTTGTGGCGACTTCATACATTCGACATTCGCAAATAGGAGCCTGCTGCTTGCTAATCTCTTGCAGCTGACGTGTCGGAAAACTCGCTTACTTCGCAGCTGACTGCTCGCTTTACTTCGATATGTTCAAAAGACCGACACGCGGTGGATATCGCGCCCCACCAAACGTCGTCTCTCAGCCAAATACTAGCGATATATACTCTCCCTGAATACTACCTTGAGATTCGACGACCGGTCTCACTACCTCGAATACCGAATGTGCGCAACCGCCGTTAGTTGTTTGTTGATTCTCATGTGTTGCGAGGACATTTAAATCCTTAGATCGTTGGGCGTCTTACAAACCATGTTATAAAAATCACCCTATGGGGA
>BOPP01000041.1:9244360-9259923 GCA_017312745.1 Gryllus bimaculatus
GTGGGGATCGAACCCACGACCTTTGGATTAGAAGTCCAACGCGCTATCCTCTGCGCCACAGGGACGACAGAATATTCGCATTTCGTTATCGCAATTGTGAGAATGCGCGGCATAACCAACTTCCTCCTTTTAGAGCCTGTTTTACCGGTGCCTGATAATGTTCGGAATACTAATCATACAGATATTTTATCCGTCAGATAAAAGTGCCTGATGTTTATTTTGCTTTTCACCAAGGTCTTTCTTGTTAAAATATCTGACATATCTTTCTGATGAATAATCTGGCTGATTACTCTTTCGTCAGCGGCAACGCAGCATGTTCGAGTCAGACGCGCTCTGTGCGCGCGAATTCGAATGTGTTTTGATAATGGAAGTGTCTGGCGTTTTTCGATTCATTTGTTGTTTTTTGTGTCGCAGTTTACTTCTGCGTGAGCTGTGTAAAATTTTGTTTTATTGCGTCGTACTTGGAGGGTGTAGGCGTTTCAAAATGGAAAGGGGAAAGAAACGAGAAAGACGAGTTAATTTTACAAGGAAGGAAACAATATTGTATCCCTCGTTGCGGAGACGAAAAATATTATTAAATGTAAAGTAAATGGTGATACCATGTGGTAGGAATGGGATTGGTGGATGCTTTTTGTGAAAGGAAACATCTTTAATAAAAAAATGAAGCTCTGAAGAGAGATAAAGAAATATTTTAATAATTTTTCAAAGATTAATTTTTTGTTTTATTAAACAAAATTATAATGGAAATGATGCTTACTAAAATGACTGATAACTGATATAATCATAACTGGAGTAAGGCCAGGAAATCCATTACAATTTGTGACATGATTTTGGAGAATATCATTGAAAATGGATTTTTTAATTTCTAATGTCTATTTCTCAAAACTTACTCAATATTGAGACTTTACTTCGATGACCAGCCTATTATATATTATCAAAATAAATTTCTAATTACTATTCACTGCTTGAACAAAATTTTAGAGTGTATAATTTACAATTAAATTAAGAAAATAATAGAGTAAATTGACTTAAAAACTTCTCAACAGAATAAAGTCCAACCTATCGATTAAAATTCTACTGAGAGGTGTGTGGAAACCCCATGAAACGAGAGTGATCTATTTTAAATACTAGCAACACCAAAACAAATTGTACAAAAACTCCAAAGTTTAGAAAAGTTTAAATAGATAAAAATGTGAAAAAATATGATTGTCACTTCAATAATAATAATAATAATAATAATAATAATAATAATAATAATAATATAATATTATTATTATTATTATGCAAGTACTTTTTGCTTTTTTACAATCATGAAAATGTTTTTCTTCAAAACAATATATTTTTATGGTATTTTTATTTTAGAAAGGATATATTCATAAATATTTGTGAAAAGATTTCACTCTAACATGGTATTAATCCATTCCAACGTGCTATTAATACCACGTTAGAATTAAATCTTTATACAAACATTTATGACAGTGTTTGCGCTAAAATAAAAATTAATTTTGGATAATGGACCCAGAAAATATTCTAGAATAATCTCCTTAAAGTGAGGATGTATAAGTATGTTCTCGTGATGGGATTTTTTTGGTGATTGGATTTTTTCTTTTGATAAACTTTTTTAAATAGTTCCATTTTTTTGTAAAAACATCTGCTTAATTAGCATTTTTTGGCAAGTTTTGCCCCGTCTCTTTTTATAGTTTCTATTTCCTACTTATATATTTTTATCACTTATACTTGATTTTTTAATAAATTTCATTACTTATGTAAAAGTAACTTTTATTTTTGATTCATTTATTTTAATCACCATCTTCAAAATTTGTTGACATTTTGTTTTCTTTTCAGACGGATCATGCCAATTAGGCCTATCTAACATATGTTGATAAGTGTAATTGACACATCGAATCGGTATGTAGGACAGTAAAGATTTCTTTCGAAGACATAATCATTGATTGTTAAAAAAGAAAAGGATACTTGTGTTTAATTAATTTATTAAGAAACATTTCATAAAGATAGTCCACAAGACAGTCACTATGTAGAGTAGAACTATAAAATCAGGCGATTGTATGGGAACATATGTGTAATCTATTGGTGTGAGACCTCTTGAAAATCTAGCAATTTCATTAACATCTTCTGGGGTGATTTCTATATTCCTTGGAAGATCCACAAACTCACTACATTTGAAGGAGTAGATTTCTCATCTCAATGAAGGTTCAAATTACGATAAAAATGTTCCTGTTGTAAAATAACGCATTGAGAAGTCAGTACATTGGTGATACTTCAGAACTACTAACAAAACACAAAGTATACATTTTATTATTTTGATATAAAATGAATTTAAAAGGACCATCACTTTACCAGGGCATTACAGAAATATAAGTCGGTATTCAGAAATATTTTATTTTCATTTCTAACAAAGAATTAGTTTTGCTAACCGTAGGCTTCCTTAACCTCAAACGGGATATGCAAACTTGTTCGTCAAGAGCCTCAAAATATTCTGGCCGACATGTCGTCTAGGCGGAGGCTCGATACCATCAAAGAATTCGTCGTCTATCATCTCTATTACTTTGTCCATCACGGAAATACCACAGATATGCCTTGACAATCAAAGCAAGTTCACACACAAATTCTTTTATTTTGGAGTTATTACCCAGATAAACATTTAACAGCCTCTCCAACCTCCAGATTATTTACCGGATACTTTAAGCACTGGATAGAATTATCAGGCAAAACGTATCGTAAAACAAAAGTTTCAACATATCAGTAAAATAGCTTCCGGAAATATCTTCAGGCACCAGTGAAATAATGAACCGAAGACCAATGAACGAAATGCGAGTATTCCGCCGTCCCTGTGGCGCAGAGGATAGCGCGTTGGACTTCTAATCCAAAGGTCGTGGGTTCGATCCCCACCAGGGATGAATTTTATAAAATGGTTGTAAACGCCCAACAATCTAAGGATTTAAAATGTCCTCGCAACACACGAGAAATCAACAAACAACTAAAGGCGGCTGCGTTCATTCGGTATTCGACGGGTAGCGAGAGACTAGTCGTCGAATCCGAAGTAGTGTGGATGGGCTGCTTGCTAGTATTCGCTGGGAGAAGAACGATCGATGGTGCGTTATCCACCGCTTGTCGGTCTTTTGAACATATGGAAGGAAGCGAGCATTGGCCGAACACGTCAGCTGCTAGAGATTAGGCAAGCAGCAGTTCGCTATTCGGCGAATGCCGAATGTGTGGAGCCACCTCAACAAAACAATCGTACGTTCCAATTCTAGAGACGCTTGTCAACGAGCAAAAACTTACGGCATTGAAAAACGTGTGGTCACCAAAATTGTTCAAAATCAGGGGCGGCTATTCAAGGGTAGTGGCACTTCTTCCATTATTAATAGAATAATTTAAATTTATTATTTGTATTGCTCGTACGTATTGCATGTATGTTGGTTTTAATAGAAACGAAAGTGAATTTTTGAATGGCACATACGCGGTTCTTTACAGGAGAGTTGAAACTTACGAAAGTGTCGGTGTCGAGTGCATTTCAGATTAAACATTTTAGCAAACATACAAACCGGGCAATGTCTAATTACTTATGTTCTGGTAAATGATACGATACATAGGATACACAGCTGTCTCGATGTTTGAGAAATATTGCAATTCAGTGTAAACGTCTTCTGCATTTAATAAGGAAATAGATAAATGAAGATATCACAGACATTTCACTATCCGCAGTCTTAAAGAACCGAAGAATTGATTTCGTGTTCAAAACATATGCGATTCCAATTAAGATAAGCATGTGTAAATGAATATTACTCTACAAGCTCATCACCTAACTTCACAGTCACGAGCCGCCAATCTGAGGGTATGCCGCCATTGCTCAAATTGCTTAAATATTTCCAGCAATGAATCTCTAGAACATTACATTACACACGAATGGCCCGGCAATACGAATATTAGGTATTGCAACAATTGGCCGCATGTAGTTAGAGCTTCCGGACGAAAATACGAATACATTTTCCATGTTTTTTGCTGCATTCCTGTAGAGGACTCTGAAATATGGACTACAGTTCAAATTGCAGATCGATCACTTGATTTTTCCCAGTCCTTTTTTATTTGTATCCAAGTTGAAAATAGTTAAAGTTTCAAATAAAAAAAAATAATAAATGAAACTCTTTTAGTCATTTGTTAGATATTTTTGGCCCACTCAATGTATTTTCAAAAATCAGAATAATGTCGCAATAGCAAATTCGAATTTACCACTTTTTGTTTGGGGCGATGTCACTCTGTGAATGTAATTTGAGAAATGCTTGGAGGCAGTTAAATATTCCGAGGATCCTTTTTCATTGTTGCGACATAGTATAGCTGTTTCAATTGTCGAATTTTGGTTGATATTTGCTTTAAAATAATTACTTTACTGATACATCATGTCATTGTTTAATGGGAGAGAGGATTCCCATGTAAATGCATGGTTTTATTTAAGCTTTGTAGAGTTTCCAAACTTTGTAATTTTAACTTTCTTGTTAGTGGCTGATGATGAGAGTAAAAATCAAACTACCGAAACGTCACATAATGTGTTTTTTCTAAGAATGAAAAGAAATCAAGAAATATCAAGGAGTTTTTATATTAACTTAATAGTTATTGACTCTCTGTCGTTAATAAAGACTGCCACATTTTTCTATATAATAATAAAAGCAAACTCAACCAGTTCAATCTCCCATTGTACTTGAACTATATTGACATGATTTTATGTTCGCAACTCCATTCACAATCCTGGTTGCATCGAATCTTGAAAATAATTGTTATTATAATATAATTTAAGCAATAAATCTATTTAAATTGCGTCGTGTTAAATGTGATCAGGAATGGTTTATTTTGCTATCAAGATAGTTTGAGGTAATTACGAATAATTCGTATAAAAACGAGTATTTTTGAGAAATGCAACATTCTATTTAATTATTATATTTTTCTATCCATTTGCATTTTGTTGCTAGCGGTATCAAGAATACTGTTTTTTTATTGAATATTCAAATGCGTTAGTCTGTGAGACTTGGCCCAAGGTTAAGAAATACACAATTTATATTAGAGTTGAATTAGAAACAAAATGTAGCCAATGCATCGTACGAAAATGAATTCAATTGATTTGCTGTAGGTGAGCTTTATTGTTGATGAGAGAGGCTAACGAGAATGCAAGAAATGTTCCAGAAGTTTTCATTTGATTCTATTTTGGTGAGGGTTTAGTTTTCCCAGCTGGAAATGGAGAGCAGATGGTATATGTTTTATAGAATAAAATTTATTGGAGAGTTGTAGAAAATAATTTTTGGTAAATAGAATGCCTAATTCATTATGAATTTGTTCATTGGAAATAAACCATGGCGCTTTTAAACAAGTTCTGAGGCAGAATTTTGAAATACTTGAATTTTGTTAATCGAAGTTTTTGAAGCCGAACCTCAGATTGGATTGGCATAAGTGAGAATAGGACGGATCATTGTTAGATAATTCGAATTTTGATTTTGACAGTATCAACAGCTCACTACAAAAATTCTCATACATGTACATTATTTTACGACATCTTGCCAGATGGCATTAAACGATTAAATTCGATACAAAAGTGTAAGTCCCAAGTAAAATCTTTTCTGCTGCACAACTGTTTCTATACAATTAGAGACTATACCGAGCATCCAAAAGGAAAGTAATATTAATTATAACAACGACATTTAGAGTATTATTTACCATTTGGATTGTATAATTCTAACGAACCTGTAAGAAGCAACTTCAACACCTGGATCAACAACCCCCATCTCGATCAGGGTTTCGTCCAGTTTCCCTGATCCTCGAGCAAATGCTGAGATGGCCCTGGACATAAATGTAACTTCAAACTAACTTTTCGCCATAGAACGTCACACACAGTTTTTAACTTTTTTTTACGTAAATAAAGAAATAAAAAAGACTTTAAGGGAATGTGAATACATAACTAATATAAGAAGTTGGTGCCAACGTTTATTAGCTAAAGAGATTCTGTGAAGAATATTGTTTTTCCAGTTATGTCTCCGGTCCATTAAAATGACTAAATATTTGACAGGTCCATTAGAAGTAAGAAGTTTGTTCATAAGAAGTAAGAATACTGATTTGAAAAATATGTATGCCTTAGGAACCAGCGGCCATTGTTACTTCGACATCGTTGCAATACCCGCTACCTCGTGACCAAGTATAAACGTTCACCCCTGAGATGGAACTAATAGCTATCTCGACGTGATGTTCATGACATTAGATATACTGATGTATAGTACTTCAGTTGTCGAGTTTCAACTATATTCATACCAAATATATTTGATATATCATGCGTTAAAGCACTTTCGGAATGCAATATTTTAATATCAAATATCAACACATTTAAGAAATTATTGGAAATAGCAAATGCAAGTGAATAAAATGTTTTATTTCATTAACTTAATTCCAAAAATATCCTAGTCTTTATTCACTCATCGTTGTCAATCTTCGTTCTGGTGGTGACGGCGGACCCTGTGCTCACAATCAAATTTACAGTCAAATAGGACACCACATTGGTTAAGGAGCACCGTCTCTCCAGAGAAATCCAAACAGGGCGATGTTCTACCAGAAATTCCCTTGATTCGCCGCTCGGAGGAAAATAAAATGCTGCGCTCTTTTGCTCGATGTAGGTCTGGGTCTCACACAGGTGGGGAGAGTCGCCAGGCCAAGCGACCCGCCCTTGGGACAAGATGGGTAGTTTGGAGAAAATATTTGTTGTCATACAGGTCTGCGCTCTATTGTCCAACTCCTTCAACGATTCGTTCTTGCGCAAGCAAGGACATATTTTGGATTCATCGACGAATATTTCAGCGTAGTTATTTTCCGTTTCATTTTGTTGGCGTGAGATTAAACAGCATAATCGACATGAATTTGAGGTTTTGCACCCAAAACAACGGAACATTGATAAACTTCTTTCCTGAAACAATGTTATATTTTCGATCGAAGTATTATTTATGACGTCACTCCAAAAAAAGTTACACTCGCTTGATTGGATTGACATTTCTGGGCTTCTTCCTATCCGTATTGTCATATTTTTTAATGTTTTCCGGTTTCGGTTGATTGTTTGTTTTAATATGTCAAATGATAACTCTCCTCTACCGTAAAACTCTTCTAAATTCCACGCTAGTTCCAAAACAGTTTGTATCACTTCCACACTAACGTTGCTTTCAGGGATGTACTTCTGACCACGCCATATTTCCAGTCGCCTTGACACACTATCCCAGAGCAAGCTGACTTTTCTAACGGCGATCAATTCTTCCCACGTCAAATAAGAAAATATTTTGGCTAATATTTCCGGTGGAAGATATTCCATTTTTACGTAACAATAAAAAAAATACTCAACAGTTATCATGAATAAAACAGGAATGACATATTTTTCTTGCGAATACTGAGTACACGTAAATGATGAGTAGTGAGCGACATTGCCATCTGTTGAAAAATAACAAAAAACACTGCAGCTTAACACGCTATGTTTACAAGCCTTGATTACATTTTCACACATAAAGTCGTCTTTATTATGTTCTTGATTGTAAACTCACTGAATTAATTCTGGAGTAGATGATCATAAGCATTGATTTTAATGCATTCTGGCAATTCAGGTTAGGTATTTTTAAATAAATAGAAGATAGGTAGCACTGAAATGGGTTGTATTAAAATATGATGACGCTGGTTGCAAATTGAAATGTTCAAGTAGTAAGAGAGCGAACTATTTTTCGATACAGCAGGCATTTTATTTATTTCACAACAGGTTTATCTTGTTGCAAAATGCAATGATCCATCAGCATATCTGAAACATTTAAGAGAAAAACATGTTAAGTATTTTGTTGATTACACAACTTATTTGGGATCATCTTGATAATAAATTATTATAAATAGTTCTATGAATTTATTGTTTTAAAATTAACAGTACCATCACAAATTTTTCAAAATTTTGAAACATTTCAGATCTAGATTTTTTTGTTGAATCTCATTCTTCCAATTTCCCTTTGTTTGTCAGTTTAATTCGTTTAATTTAGTATTTTTCAAGTATTTCAAAAATAAGATGTATACGACTTTAGATTCAGCCTGGTATATTTGTTACATAGCACGAAGAATTTTCCTCCCCAAGAAATCATGTTCCTTTGTCTGGAAAATCAATAAAGTCATTTATTTGAACTGGAATAATTTGAAATAAATAAATTCGTGTTTATGTATTTTTACTTTTACGCCTTACTTCGTAAGAAAAACTATTGTAACCGGGCGCCGGAAAGAGGAAATTTTTCGACAAACAAATTTCATATTGCCGGGCTCTGGTAACAAAAAAATGGATAAATCCCGTTCCTATATGTAATTGTGAGTAATTTACTAATTACTTTCTTCTAGTACGTGGCGTAGGCAGAATTCATGATTTTTGTGTCATTGATACAGGTTTTAGGGGTGCCACAAACCCCATAAAAATCCCGTCCTTCAGCCTTTTTTCTCAACTTTTTGAAAACCACGAAGAAATATTATTTAGTAGTATTTCTATGAATGAATTTTTGGCTGAGGTGGTGCCTGCGATATTTCGAAACAATTTTATCATAATCAAACATAAGTTAATTTGTCTCAAACAGTATGCCACATTAGTCCGAATATGGCCAATTAGAGTATAGAAATGGACTATTTAGAAATAGCCATTGCTCCATAAACTTTTATCCAAAATATTTTTAATTTAGATAACATTAAATCTTTAAATCTATTCTTTAAGAGCCTTCCTTCGAACAATTGATCTATTTCACTGCGATGAGCTACAATGGCGTCGCGCCCGTTTACTGTTAACGACTCACATTTCAGCCGTACTGCTGTCTGATTTCTTTACTTACTGTTAGGCTGTATTGAACATATTTGTTCAGACATCAAATGAATTTGGAAGTGGCTCTTCCTTTTCTATTTCAGATTTTTTCTGCATTTCACAAAGAGATTTGATGAGATTCATTAATTTTTCCATGCACAACCATCATGCACATGGAAAAGTAAGCAGGATACAGCTTTGTAATGACACCTTTGTAACATACTTCTTCTTGTTATATTGTGACTAGAAGTGCTTCAAATGTTTTTAAAAGAAGTTTCTCAAAAACTGAAATTTCTTTACGGAAAAGAGCTTTTAATTTCGCTCTTTCAGAAACGTTTAAATTACATTTTCTAAAAAATAAAAGTCTCCAAATTTTTTACCGCAAATTGCCATATAGGATGAGGTTTTACTCTTCTATAATTTTTAAAGTCGTATATCAGTACTACCATTAGGGATAGAAAAAAAAGGAAAACTTAGTTTGGAGACGATAGTTGGCAGCTGGGAAGAGGGTGTGGTAACACCGAAAAGCTTGCTCAGGATAACATTTGTCCAAGAGTTCATAGAGTTAAGTCGTTCACAGTTGTCCTAGAGTCCTAGAGTTGAATAAAATATTTACGGTTGTATATTCAAATGAAAATTTCATTTTACTGTACTATTTATTTAATAATATAACACTGTATTATTCATAATATAGTACAAATTATCCACGAAACAACAGGCCCAAAAAGTCATTTTTACTATCATCTTACAATTAATTACGAAGTTATTGTAGTCTTGAAGTATCAAGCACATTCTTAGTAATTCAAATGATTTTATTACGACACGTTTAACGTTTACATACTCAGGATAATTAACTGATGACAGTTTTATGAACTTCACTTACGTCTGTCATGCTTAGTTAAAAAATAAACAGGGAATTATCACTGTTGACGTAGGCCCAATTTTAAGTATTTCTCATGAAAATATTGACAATATTAATTGACGGAGTTGACAGGCAAACGTCACGTTTCACAACTCACGTTTCGGACATATTCACACGTATAAATATTGCATTTGAATTTGAAGACATTTAATTTACAGTTCAAATGGCATGAAAGATAAAGATGAACAGAATGTATTACATTGTGTAATTACTGGCCATTAACAGTGAAATTTGAAGTTCTTTATCTTATTGTTTCTTAAATTTAAAACAAACTTTCAAAATATACTATACCTTCATAATCTTCGTGACGTCCATACCAAATGTTCGCACTAGATTCATAGCCTCCTCCCATCGCCTCGAAGTCTCTGAATGTGAATAATGTTATTTTTCCGTATTGTGATTAGATGCGAGATTTGCAGTATCTGATAACCTTGCATGCCGCCTTGGATACTTATCAAGAAAACCTATACTCCAAATTAGATGTAGCGGCACTTCAAAGTCACGAACTAGAAGGAGATGAGGGCATTGTCATCCAATCGGGAGCTCCAATACTAAATATTTAAGTCGTAACGAAGCCCCTCATTGACTAACTGAGTCCCCCTTGCCAACCTGTTTGTGACCTTGAAGTGCCACTGTGTTTAAGTTGGAGTATATAAAGGCAGTGAAGCAGAGTAGTGGGTCTCATTCCCCGCAATCAACAACAGAGCTATTGGAACTATCTAATCTATTGATACCACAGATGATATAAAAGATTACAGAATATCATTTACTCTTCCACTTATTTGTTGAGAGTACTCATAACACAATGTATGAATCCATCACTGACAGAATATGTAAAATCATTTTTAATTAAAAACAAATTAATTTTGAAACGCTCATGCGATTTTTTAAGATGATGAAGCCCCCCTAAGAAGAGGCGGTGAAAAAAGAACTCTTGGTGAGAAAACCTTTTCCTTAAATGCGTACATATTTTCTTGAATGGCCAACCTGAAGGGGTGGCTTAGGGCATCAACTGGTGTCACTGCAGTGCCTCTGACCGGGAGGTCCTTAGGTTGAGTCCCGACGGTGGGAAGACTTTCGACACTAGCTTCTCAGCTAGGTCGAATTCCGTCGCTGTCTGGAGGAGGATTCTTGCGGCCGGTTGCCCTGATAGGTAGTTTTCCGTGGTTTCTCTGATCAACACCGGGTGAATGCCAGAGCAGTACCCTAACAAACGGGCTACGGATCGCGCGCGATATTTCCATTCTCTTCCTTGTCCTATCCTCTCCCCTTACTTACACACACTTACACTAACATACATCGCAGATGCCGGGAGCCCGGTCGGGGGCTTAGAGCTTGTTCCCTCTGGGAGCGGTGCCCCACTGGTGGGAGATACCTGGTTGGGGAAAACCCAGCTAGCCAACTTTAGGCTATTTATTTATTTTTCAGTTACGCAAAAATAGTCCGTAATACTACTCTCAAAATTTCATTTTATCTCCCTAAGTGTGTATTACAAAATAATGATTGTAATGAAATAATAAACAGAATTCAGTAAAAATAAAGAAAAGATCGGATAAATGTTATTGTCGCCTTGCAAACGAATGTCAAAATAACCAGAAATTTAGGATATCGAAGATTTACACCTCCAAATCTTTTAGTCAATGCAATGTAAATGAATTTTACCACGTTTACATTAAATATAATTATATACTATCACTTCTCACTGCAGTGAATCGGTAAAGTTTTAAGTTTTTACATTTGTAGTTAATATTCGCCAAGGAAGATCATTTTTTCTCTAAAATACAGTTTGAAATTGGTCATTGAATGATGTGTTTTAAACAATGAAACCTTTTAACAGAAATTTGGCGGAGTCAGTTGATACAAAATCAGATTTTAATAAATTTGAAGATGAACGCATGTTTATGAAAAAGTCAGTGTTAAGTAGTGGCACCACTAGTATTCCACAAAGACCTTGTATTTCTCGTTCTATGTCACAGCACTTCATTATTGTGACAATACCTTTATATTGTGAAGCTATGAGTTTTTTTTGGAAAATTCCTTCCTTCCTGTCCTTTCCGTATGCCAATTTATTCGTTAATTACTAATAACGCGACGGAAAGATGAGATAAAGCACTATGCCCAGACCGTCGCCACGATATTCTCTGGTCTATTTCATTATATTGGGATAATTTTTGGAAAACAAGGTCTTAACTTTGTCTGTCCTCGATCAGGTTAGCGGGACACTGACGTTCTGCGATTTGAAAAGGATATTGATTTCTTGTGCCACATCGTCAGAAAGGCTAGAAAAGTATAGTATAGTAAACTGATTAATTGATTTTAAATATTTGCAATTTTTCAATTGTCAATTTTTAATAAAAATCTGAAACTGTGCCACTTTTGAACGTATTTTCCAAAAAATTAAAGAAAAATGGGGTTTGACGTTTTAATAAAAATATCGAAAATTTCTGCGAAAAATTTTATTCGTAAGCTCTCTGTTTATTTGTGCCGGTGTCGGCCAGTTCGATGAAGAGAATATAATTCTGGGAGAAAAATTATGTGTTCGTTTTAAGTATTGTCGAAAGACAAATTGACCAGGAAATCAGAAGGAGACTGACGTCATTGTATAGCATAGAAGTTTTTAAATTCAAAATACTAAAAAGAATGTATTTATTTCTAATTTTAAATAAGCTGATGGATGTTTTTCTGTTTGCAGGTTGACATGAATTCCTATTTACTACGAGGAGAAGCAAAGTCTGTTTGAAATTAGGATCCTGTGATTCTTCTTGCCCCAGCTCCTATTTCAGACGGCACCTGGAGCAGACCGAAAGAGTGATGGCGGAAATGAGCCAAATGAATGCTACATACGTAATTGAAAGAACATTTTTGGTGTCAGCATTCCAAAAACATATTTCGACAAATTCGTTATGATTTTTGAGTATTATAAGATTTCTCTACATACGTATAATATTAGAAAAAGGCTGTATTTTGTCTCAACCACATCACTTATGTTAAAATAATTCCTCTACAATTGCAGATTTCATTAAATTCTTTTGTAAGATTCATGAAGCGGAGAGAGATCTTAACTCTACAGTCCTTGGAATCACTTTACGTATATCATCCATTTCGGCTCTATTCCTTCGGTATGTGCATTATTTACCCCACACGATAACCGCATCCCGCAAGTACATCCCCCATTTGCAGACACATGGCCTTAAGTTCGTGCAACGGATTCCCACAAACAAAACGTTTGTTTCTTTCACAGCCAGCGGGTTTGCGACGAAAACTAAACTCGAACATGCTCTTAACAGATGGGAGCATAAAGCGCGACTGATTGTAAAAGCCGAGCGAATTTTGCCATTCACGAAGGAGCTCATTGTCCACTGTGAGGGAAGAACTCGTTTCCAAGCGGGAAGGCCTCTCGGCAGCGACTACGTTCTCTGCGATCGCTCACAGGCGGTTCTTACGAAACAAGCATATTGTGGCTCACAGATTACCACTCCTGGATTATTGTTTTTTTTTTGTAACTTCAAAATGCGAAATGGTGTCTAATACATCTGTTAATCTTTTAGTACAAACGAAGTATGGCCAGAAAAATGACGATATTTAACTCGAAACAATTAACCAGCTCAATATACATTCAAAAAAGTAAAATAATGTTCTGCTGACTACTGCATCATTATGGTTTAAATATTTATTTTTTTCCAATTATCTATTTCCAGTGTATAATATATTATCGTTTTCCGTATTTAAGTCTTAAGAATATTTAACACATTTGTAAATTCATCTAAATTATTATTGTTAATATTAGTCATTTAAAACACTTCTTGCTTTGCTTCAGTGTAGGAAACTCTGCGTCTCGATAGCTGGTAAGCCTAGTCTCCTTCTCAGGGCATATGAGGTTGTATTCTTTGATTCTGAGCTTGTAGCTTTAATCCTGCTCAAGCCACACTTCCAGTGCAAAACTGCTTTTTGATCGAAATAAAGCATCATCAATATTATTATTATTATTATTATTATTATTATTATTATTAACAATAATAATAATGTAGTAATAACATTGTTTTTGGTATGAATAATTGTACTATCGTCACTAGATACCAATAAAATATTTGGTTTATTGAATTTAAGGAATTCCAAACGTTTTTAATTGAAAATTATGGTCGCATAAGCACTACTTTTATTTTTGTATTCTTACATTAACACAATGTGTATGCTCTTATTTTTCGCGGAGTTGTCTTAATAGGTGAGAACAACTCACATAGTGCTTCACTTGCAGCTAGTCAGTCAATTTCTAGGACTTCATCTCCCATCTATTATCGAATTTTACAAAATTAACTCCAAATTTTATTTTTTGAAGAAAAGGTTATGATAATTACAAAGTCAGTCACATACATTTGACACGTGCATTGAACGTCGAAAACAACAACAAATTGTATTTAATCCGTTCCGACTGGTCGGAGGTTTATGTCTTGCTTACCTAGGTGAGAAGATCCTATCCGATGTAGTGCTTACGAAGCTTAATGAGGATGGGTTGAAGAAGTTGACAAAGAACGAATAAGAGCCGGTTTCACCAATATTTCATTAAGCGCTACTTTGTTAAGCTGGCTCAAAATTTACGTTCTAAATTTAAACGAGCTTACGGCAAACGCGTTTCACCAGTCCCCTCGAGGCTTAGATAAGCGGGTTTCGTGCGTCTTCCGCTAATGTTGGCAACGCCAGAAAGTAAACACATCAACGTTCTGCACGTTCTTTGACACACTTATCTATATATTTGAAGTTGTTTGTACTATTTCGTGGACCACCATTATTTGGTTCAGTCCTTATAGTGTGCTGATAGTGTGTTATGTTTTTTTGTTCAATGTTTATTCTATCGAATTATTTTACGATCGTTATTAATTTTGTGCTAAATCGTAGTAAATAGTCTTGTTAAAATGAATGTTATATATTTATTCTTTTGACGATCGTAATTAAAATGTGAAGTCATCTCATCCCATTACCACAAGTATGTTGAGCATCAATCCTAATTCAAGACTCCCTCTGCTCCCTAATGTTTGTTCGTCAATATTACTTCGTGTTTTTTTGTTGTGGGTCATCCCACGGGATTCGCTAGTGTATCCCACAAAGAAATACCATAGGTAATACCATGAGTGCTGTGGAAATTGGACTCGCAAAAGCGAAGAGGGGATTTATCTGAGAACTTCCAAAGCACGAGTGGTATTTAGTAGGATTATTCCACGAACTAAATTATGTCCAATAGAGTTCCAAACTGCGCCAAATATTGAAAATAACCCAAAGCTATGTTAAAATCAAAGAGATTATGTTAAAGTACATACGCGGAATATTGACACAGCGATCGATGTACGAGTCGATTCGATATCGATTTTGATTCGTAAATCGCGTTTTAAGATAGATGAGTCAGTTTATGATTGGCCAGTACGGAGAATGGGTAAAAAATCGGATAGAAACAGTGATAAACATTTTGAGGTATTCCGCCCTAATTGGGGCATTTTAATGTATAGTTAAACCTTATTGGTTTTCAATTCACGAGTGGAATAGTCCAGAGAAGAGCACCTTATCGTACCTCAAAATCTGGCATTACAATTTATCCACTCTCCGGACAATCAATGCCGTTTGCGGTAGACTCAGGAAAGCGATTTCTCGGAAGGGCAGAATTTGCAATCGTAGGAATCGACCCCAGGAAGAGAAATCGTTTGAATTGAATGGCGCCGCTCCGCGAAGCGGTTGCGTTACGGGGAAGCAGCGCGCGCGGCGCCTCCCGCATGCGTACGGCAACAGCACCAAGTTTCCCAA
>BOPP01000041.1:9260644-9270905 GCA_017312745.1 Gryllus bimaculatus
GGTGGGGCGGCGGTGGCTGTGGCAGCGACGGCGGTGACAGGGCGGCGGCGGCGGCGACTTCTCCGAGCTGCCTTACACGGCCAAAGGCGTCCCCAAGTCATGTAGGGGCGATGCGGGCGAAACGGGCGGGCGTGCCGAGCGGAACACGGTTGTTGCTTTTTGAGAAACCGTTCAATTATATGGATATGTGGAGCAATTCTGGGAAGCAACAATTTTGATTTTCTCGCCATACTTACGCAATAAAGAGGAAGTCATGGAGCGGCAAAAATTGTGGTTTTGCTACAGAAAAATGAGTATTGTGGGGTATTGGAATCGTATAAGTGTGTATAAATCTTGTTCCTATGTCTTGTAAAATTACTTCCTCTAAAACGATGTGTGCTCAATATCCACATTTTGCGAGTCCTTGTTACCGAAACTTTGGTTGATGGCAAAACATCTCTGTGGACAACGACAGACACACCTAAGCCTTTTAAACTATTTTATCCACAATTGATATTCTCCCAGTAAATTGGGTGAAATATAGTACATGTTCAAAGAAGGATTTTCTCAAAAACAACCCCCAATTCTTTCTTTAAAGTTTTTCTCGCTGCTGAATGCTGAAAAAGTGTGGAGCTCCAGGTTCCGGCGAATTCTCGTATTTTTGAAAACTGAAACACATTTACATTGTAAAAGAACAACACTGATGTTAGAGATTTTTCCCCTCATAATATTATGTGCTTAAAAACTAGATCTTGATATAATGAAAATAAAAATATCTGATTTTTTGTAAATTGCAAATGAAAAAGATAATTTTTTTAAAAGTGTCGGGAACATGGCACTTGTTGGAGGAGCTGGCGGTGTTTGAGTGGCTTTTACACCGTGGCAACTCTAAGGACCTGAGTTCAAATACACATGTGGAGAAAAAAGTTATGGCTGGAACTTTTCCCTCAAAATTTTGCAGATTCGTTTATTATTATAATATTACGTAACCATTATAAATAATACGTAAGAATATATGGTTTTGTACCTCCTCTAGTTTCATTCTCGATTATGGAGCACTACACGCAGTAGAGAAAACGTATGTGCAACGGAAAACCAATTTCCATATTTTAACCTCATCAGACCCGAGGGTTAGTTTGATGTATTGATTTCTGATTTTAATGGAAAGGTTATGCATTGAAAAAAATTGAAATTCTTTCTCTCATAGAAATATTTACTGTAACCAATAGGTTATACTTGTTCTGTATTTTCCGGAAACATTCTGTATTCTGCATGCAATGCATGGAATGTTCATTGATAAATAAAGCAAGAAAATGCTGACAATATATTTATTTAAAATTAACAAACTTTATTACAAATTACAATAATATAAATGTGTAAATGATTCTTTTCTTTTTACATTCCATGAAAAAGTAGCATTTGATTGAATGACAAGTGGTTCCGGGTGCGTGAACGACTAAGGCCTTTAGTTAGTAAGTTTAGTGCATGCTTTATCGTGGGAGCTGCGGTGATCTTCACCCTCTGGATGGCTACATCCGGCGCAGACATAAACGACGGGGTTGGGGTTTTCCCCTACCAAGCATCTGCCAGCCCCGGGGCACCTCAATTTCTTCAAAACTTGTCCATAATCGTGTCGATATCTTTGAATTATATTTCTTTGAAGTCCGAACAGAACGGCATATTCAGGAAAAGAGAAATGTATTGAACACTGAACATGAACACGTCCAAAGAACTGTGATCATGGGATGCATTTCACATAGTCCTATTGTACCTACATTGAAATTTATTAAAAGAAATTGATGGTCTTCCATTCGAATACATAGTTATTGGATCAATTTATGTTTTATTATAATAAACTAAGATTCACGTTTATGTTTCGGTATAATAACTTAAGAAATGAATAGATTTATTTATAAGTTGAGTTAAAAACACATGGGTAAACAAAATGAACGATTGCGAAAGTCAGAAGAAAATTTTGATTTTCTAAATAATAAATTGGTTATCTAAGCTGGTTAATAAAAGATCACTATCTTAAACTAATATTAGAAGATCAATGTATTTAAAACAACTTAAAAATCATTGAATTATCACAATGTACGTCTTCTAACGACTTTTAAATGATGTTTTCAGAAAGGTGCGTCTCCATGCCGAGCCTTGTGGCACTCCTCGGGCGCACCTGGGAGCTGCTGCTTCTCAGAAGCGCGAGCACGCACGCGGCCCGCGAGGAACTCGGAGGAAAGTACGGCAGGCGCGCTCCATAAGGAAGCGCAAGGTCGTGTGTGCTTTGCATCTTATCTCCTGACCGGCAATTTGCCGGCAAAATCCGGAGCGAACTCTACAATTTCGCTTCGGTTGTCAATTCCGCGTAGGACTGCGTTTTCTAGGAAACAGTTTCGTGAACACACTTTAGGGCACTGATGAAATTGCAAGTAGAGGTGTGTCCTCGTGTAACATATGATTCTCTTCATAGTGTGTATCAGATTGAAATTAGAGTGAAGGAAATTCAATTCATTCCTCTATACTAACCAACTGATTTTGAGAATGCTTTAGAACAAATACGAGTGATAAGATAGTTCCGCTAGGTCATACATTACAAAATTCAGAAAGGCCACGAAGAAAATATAATGTCACAATATTATTATTTGTATTGTAAAATTTATGTAATAACAAATACATTTAATAGTTATAATGACCGCTGTGGAGGAGACCATACGTTGGCCGGCTTCAAGAACGATACACTAATTTGTAGAGTATATGTTGTGAATTTGCTCTTTCCTTGAAGGCTGCGATAATTTGTGAGTGTATGGATAGAGACTTCGCGGGGTGAGAACCAGAGACAAAACGTACATTTTCTATGGGAACGTTTCAAAGTTTGATGATGTCTACCGCTCAAGGTATTACTCGTAATAATGTGAAATATTTAATAGTAAGTATTTAGTATTAATAAATATTTCACATGTTGTCAAAATAGTTAAAATAGTCAAAATAGTCAAAATGGTCAAAATGGTCAAAATGGTCAAAATGGTCGAAATGGTCAAAATGGTCAAAATGGTCGAAATGGTCGAAATGGTCAAAATGGTCAAAACGGTCAAAATGGTCAAAATGGTCAAAATTGTCAAAATGGTCAAAATGGTCAAAATGGTCAAAATGGTCAAAATGGTCAAAATGGTCAAAATGGTCAAAATAGTCAAAATAGTAAAATAGTAAAATAGTCAAAATAGTCAAAATATTTTTAAATAATGAACACGTAATGTATAAAATATTACATGGTTTATTGAAAAAAAAACAGTTGAAAGATACATTCTCAATAAATTTGTTAAAATTCTGCAAGCACATAAAACCTTCTGATACCAGTTTCTCAAAATTGAAGATCGAGATGGTTCTTTACTATAGCATTGTTTTATCATACGTTACTTGAACGAAGGTATGCACTCTATCATCAATTTGACATTGTTTATCTTTTCTCTGGACCATGACTTCCGTATTCTCGATATTTCAGAGGGGTAATGAGTGAGTACACAAGTTCGTATGTACCAGCTCTCTTTTCTGACAGAACTAACTTTTAAGTATTATCTGCATGACTGATTTTATACACGTAAGACCACAAAGATATTAGTGTGTTCAAATCTTAAATATGCAACCTGGGTATATGGAATTTTAGATTGCATGCTTTTTTATTGGTTATGAAAATCAAAGAAACCTTGTGTACTCATCTGAATCACGTATGATGATCTTCTGTTATATGTTAATAAAATCATCAAAGGCGATAACGTTGACCATACTTCTGATACTTTGAGAGACTTTTCTGTGGTAGAGTGTATATTAAGTAAAAAGCTTTCATTAGGAACGCCTGGTCTCCTTTACAAATTTTGTTACTTTATTTGCATTTACAACATACATAATCATCTTATTTTCGTTTCCTATTTTACTTACTGTACTGATATATTCTTTGACACTCTCGCGATTTCGTTTACGTAGTACATTTTTCTTCCATGTTTTGGACTTTCGTTGACGCTTGCCAACGTCTCATATATTACTAAATTGCTTCCCCCCATTGCGCGTTTACAAAATGTCCCACAGTGCAGAACATTCTTAGTTTATAAAAAGGTTGTCCTTTATTATCGTTTTCAATGCAAAACTCCGTCAAGACAATTTTGGAAGATAGAATCCTTCGGCTCTCACCTCGAACTTAGCGAACTTGTTAAGCTCCATGTATATTGTGACCTGTAAAGTAAGCAATATACAGATAAGTGAAGAGCTACGAGGAGTATTATAAAACATTCTGGACTTTTTTACCGGAAACTTCTTAAATCCGGAACCCGATCTTGAAACAAATTGACGATTTACATGAAACTAGTGGTGCTAAAACACAGCACGTACTTTCTGGCCCATATTTTCACGCACGTTTTTGCGAGAAGTACTCACATTTTCGAAAAATTGTACATGGCCTTATGTCACAATCTATTTTTAAGGAACATATTCATTAAGAGCAAAATGTAGACTTTTTGTTGCATGTTTTGGTGTTCATACTGTACGTTTTAGAAAGTCTTACTGCATGAAAATCCGGTCTTCCCTGAAAACAAATCATTTTTCTTTTAAGGTTGTAAAATGTCCGCATTTTTGTTTGCATTTATTGTCTCATTAAACATTCTTACTTAGTTATAGCTAGGTCTGAGATAATGGTAAGGTCATTTGGAAATTGCGAAAGAAAGTGGGAACAAGCAAGGAGAGAGGCTGGAGGCAACTTGCAGACTCAGTCAGGAGGCAGTCGTTAAGGGTAATTTGTCATATGACGTAGTTTATTTGCGAGTTTCGTTCAAGATGTTCCCATTTGGCGTGAAGGCATTGGAGGACACAGCGACTCGGCAGGAAAGCATTTTGTACATTCGTTCAGCTGCCGGAAATGCACATATTCATGAGTGCAGAAAGTTACGTTTCATGTGTTGACCAAAGAATTGTGACCTTTTTTTGAGGCGGTGCAATATGCAACCGCATTTCAATTTTTTCATACAAATGAGATCGTGCGTCTGAGAATAATACTCTCTGTTGTTAAGCACTACACCTATGTAGACCTGGTACGTAGAGACCACAGTTTTGATTCCTGTAGCGAGCTTCTATTTCCGGTCCACAATCAATTTCCAGTCTTGCTTTCTTCTATTTCCGGTCTTGCCAACAAATACGAATCCGGTTTGAAAGATCCAGCCGTGGTTTCTAAATGAAAAAAAGTTGACTGTTTTGACTAAATTTCCAGGGGGGTGACTGCAGAATATCTCCACGGTTAGCCGGATTTTCTTTCCGAGTCATTCCTGTTTGGAAAATTATTTACGAATCTTTGAGTGCCGCGGAAAAACAAATTTTGCGTTAAAATTTGACCATCCAATTCTAAATTTTAATAATGAGACAAATCCCTCCGAAACAATGAATGATGTGCTAATGATATATAATAAGTGGTACATTAGAGTGCGAAGAATGATTTACTAGTATCATTATTTAAATGTGTTTACCCGGATGAATATTCAAATGGTGATCATGATTTAAGTACGGATAAAGCCCGAGAAACGAAAGAACAATGTATTTTAAGTTAGTCACCTCAGTCCGTAATGTTAAGTAACTATATTCACGAAACATTCATCCAAAAAAGTTAGCGAAGAAAATTCGACTACTTAAAAATTGCAAAAATAATATTTTTGGCTCTTGAATGCTAGCAAAAAAACCTTTTTTGGATGCGCCTTTTGTCTAGGACTCAGACACTAGCACCGGCTGGCCCCAGGGTGTCTGAAGATCGACTTTTTGGAGAACTGTAAGAGAACTGTAAGCGGTTTCTGCTCACTCTAAAAGCGGTCGTTTGCGTTGCAATACCCCTCTGCCTGCCGTTTAAGTGCGCGTCGCAGAGCCAATTAACCCGAATGTTATTTCTGCGCGAACGCGGGCGGGCGATATGCCCGATAACAAGCGCTGAAGATCATCTCGTATCTTCGGGTAAGAGCTTCTCGTCAACATTGCTTTCTGACTCCATTTGACTAGCCTCAGTCGACTCGGGTGAGTGTGGGGTTGGTAGTGAACTTTCGGTTATATCAAAGACACGGATCTCGATTTATGTACGAGTACATAAACTAGTTGTGCTAAAACAACACGGACTTTCTCGCCCATATTTTCACCCAAAAGTTACGCGAATAGAAGTAAAAGTTTCGAAAAATAGTACGTGGTCTTATTTCAAAATCTATCTTTAAGAAACAGATTTCATTAAGGGAAAAATCTTTAATATTTTAGTTGTAGAGAGACTCCGAAAAAAATTTGAACTCTTGCAATCTTCGAAAAATCAGTTTTCAACGAACATGAGACCTGCAAGATTTTCTGAAACTTCCTCCACAGTATCCAACAACAAAATTTAATAAAAAACGATGGAACCATTTTTAAAAATTTTGTATAAGTCCCTTCATGTAAAGCACCGTCCAAAATTGAAGTATTGAAGTAAGTTTCAAATTAAAGGGTCAGCGACATCAACCAGTGAGAAATATCTATTTTGGAGAAAATCGGCTGATCGGTTTAGCCGCTAGCGTTGTTCACAGATAGACGGACGAACAGACTTTCTGCTATAATTCGATTTTTCGGTGTCAAGGACCCACAAAACATGAAGTCTGGCAACATCACGGGATAGAGGATTTTTTTATAAATTCAGCAACTGGACTCATCCACTTTTTCGTTACTAAGGCCCTGTAATAAGAGTTTTTTTTTTGGCCCAAAATTCGCTGTTTATTAGAGCATCATTACTTAACTTTCTCTACTCTACCGTAGCGGGAAAATAATAATTAGCTGTTGGCACGTACTCTCCACCTCGGGTACAGAAGGCACAAGAAATAGTGCACCTTTTGTGAAAAAGTTTAACCTCATGACCGCAAATTCCCATCACAGCAAGAATTTGCATTCTAAGGGTCTCGTGAGTCATTTTTCTAGCATTTTTGTAGATGAATGAAAGCCCCTGCGGGAATATACCATTAAGAAAATTGTTTCAAATCGGCTCTGCTGCTCTGGGAGAGAATAGAGACAGCGACTTATAGTTTTAGGTAATGCAAACAACTTCAGAGAATTAAGTATTTTCAAAATTAATATTTGATGATCATCATATTTTTTTTCTAGGTTACTACATACGTAATAAAGAAAGTTATGGAATGATGTAGCGAAAAACGACGGTTTTTCGGCAGAAAAAATCGTATTGTAAGTCCTCGATACCTAAAGTTTTGATAATTTTTGTTCGTGTAAGTAGCAAGTTACTTCCTCTCCCACGTTGTGTAGTCACAATCCAATTTTTTGGGCCCTTGATATCGAAAAATTTGTTTACTGTAAGGCGTGTGTCCGTCCCTGTGTTCATCTGTTCGTTTGTCTCTGAAAATCGTTATGGGTTAAACCTTTTTCTTATTTCTTTTCTTAATTAAATCTGTTCTCCAAAGACATGTCTTGAAATGTCATGAATAATGTTTCGAAAATATGAGTAGTTTTCGCATTATTTTTCGTAAAATTTAGGTAGTTTTTAAACTAGTACTGCCTTAAAAACGGCACCAATTTTTTTTGTTAAAATTTTATCTTCGATTGTATCATATTTGGAGTAATATATTAAATTTAAAAATATCAGATTCAATTTTCTTTAAAAGAGTAGTTTTCGCGAAATTTCATCTTGAAGTTGAAGACATTTATAAAAAAACGCTCAATTTTTTCTTTTTTATCACAGATAGAACAAGAACATTAAAAAGAATGTCGTAGGTCTAATTTTCGTTGAACTCTCAAAATTTTCGAAATTTGCAAGATTAAAAATTATTGATAAAGTATGTGCTGGTGTCGCTCCTGTAGTTTACTGAAACTTTGGTTACAGAAATGCCCTGAAGGAAGTGACAAACGCCATTTTAATATATTATTTTGATTTTTCCGTAATTTCACAAAAATATTTTTTTAAATATCTCTCACATCGTTAATACAATATTTATATTACGGACGTGTTTTATGTATTATTGCATTTGTGAATTCAAGTGCATTAAATGATTTATGGAGAAAACTCGAAACGTTTCTGTCAAAATGAACTGAAAGTTGCGCATTTTCAGAAACATTCTAACATTTTCTCAAAAACGGCTTAATAACTTAGCACTTTGCACTTTGTAAACCGGAGGATATTAAATGTAAGTAAAAAATGTTAACAATTTGTTTTCTCGTATGTTTTGAACTTAAAATCGCTCGTAACAACATGTTTGATCCTTCATAAAATGTTTCACATTCTTCAAACATTTCTTTGGAGTATTACTTTCAGCACATTATCGAAGAGGATCACAATAAAAATATGAATACTAATTAAACAGCTGAGGAGACTTTTCTCGCAATTCCATTGTTTCCTCCCTTCATCTTTCTTGGCTTATTATCTGCCTGTGAGAAAATCCGCTTATGACGGAACGTTAGTCATACTTCTTATTTTTAAGTATATTAAGATAAACCTCAATTTTTTTCTATTAGAATATCCCCAAGTCGTCGAGTCGGTCAGATACATACGTCGCCCACGATAAGCATCCGGCAACGTGCCAAAGCTACTGACGAGAATATGCCACAACGAGGACATTGGATTGTCCTCAGTGGAGGCTGACCTTACAATGCAAGATACATAACGATGCTGCGTTTGAATTGCAATATCACACTTAGCGCTATTCCTTATTCAAGTTCACGACCTAAAAAACCTTACCCCAGTGCCCCTGTTACTGGATACTTCCGGTCGTAATGTACCTGATGTTATTTCTGGGCTGTCAAGATTTGGTTAACACAGATTTTCGCTCGAGTTATTGAATTGTAGGTATGCACATGTTACAGCTCACCGAATCAGGCTAATTCGTGAATTAACCGGTTAATGTACGCATTATCCAAAGTGTACGGATAATGTCCGAAGTAGGAACAGCTTTGAAGCATTCTTCTGGCTTTAGCCGGATGAGAGGTGGCTAGGGTAGATGAAGTACGTTACGGTAACGAGAAGTAGCAGATAACACGATGTGATAAACAAGATTCCGTCCGTTGGTGGAAAGTTTCTAAAGCGAGAAAAATGTACGCCGTTTCACTGTGTTCAGTTACACAGTGTCAGTCAATTCTTTTTATTTACACGATACCCTATAACCTGTCCTAACCTAACCTCACTCGACCTCAATGCTTTAGCATGGATTTCCGAGTTGGTGCGACAAGATTCCTGTCTTTTCGTGGCCTTCGCGATTTTCATATTTCGGTAAACAACCTTGAGACTGTGCAACGCATAAATCACAACGAATTTGTATGCCAAAATCCTTATCGCGAATACACAAGAAGCCTTAAAATCGGACAATCATTTAATTTTAGACATCGCCTTATCAAATGATCACATTTCGCATTCGAATTTTATTTCCAAGTTCATACGTATGTTTTCGCACATCAATATTTATAAGCACTTTGAAGGTATTTTAATTAATATGCCATGCATTAAATTTTTAAAAAAAGGCATGGTAAGTGCAATCGTTCAAAACCATTCAAGTTTGGGCTTTTCAACTCATGATACGTACTAGTCCAGATTTTACGAAGGCCGACCTTGGAATACCTACGTCAGAGAAGAGCTGTCATTGCTTTGTTGTGCAGAATCCGATGAATGGTTTTATATCCTTCTTGATTATTTCCCACATTTCCGGATCCAGTGATCCTTCGGGTGTTGCGAGGCGTAAGATGAGACGAAATGGAGTCACCACGTTGTAGTGACGCGATGTTCTGACCTCGGTCAGAGGTCACAAGTGAACCAACTTGCTCAGAAAATCACTTCGAAAGCTCCATTCATTTCTTGAGAGAGATGGGCTCAAATGAGACATTTGTTCGCCGAGCACACGATTCTGCGACTTCACTATCCTTTGTCGCTGGCTAATAACAAGTGAATATATATAAGACAATTATTTCTGCAGGATAATAATTAAGCCAAAATATGTTTCCCTGTAAACAGAGTGGAGTTTTATTCACGCTTATCAACTATTATTTACATTATTATACTATTTACAATACTTTGTTCTTACCTGTAAACAGAGAAACGACAATTCAAGCTTACTACTACCGCTTCTCTATTTACACCACTTAATTTAATTAGATACATCTTTCTCATAAACTTTCTATCTGTAGTCACTCATGCCTATCTAAATGTCTTCTCGAGATCGTAATTCTCATGCCATCTAGCGGTCCTTAGTCAAAATACGCGCTAAGAGTGGGAAGCATATTCAAATTGAATATATATATATATATATATATA
>BOPP01000041.1:9270969-9282941 GCA_017312745.1 Gryllus bimaculatus
ATATATATATGTATATATATGTATATACTTTTGATGCGTATACTTCTTTCTGAATGCACGTTAATCAAACACATTCCTTATCTTCTTCATCCGAAATCAACTGATTCATCATTTAAAATTTTTAACATCACATTGTTTTTAGACATATTTGATGCTTCGTCGATATTGTCCTTTCCCTCTTTAGTTGGTCCTTGTGCACCTCTTTAAAACATTCTTTTATCCTGCTTGTAGGCATAATGTTGACTGAGTAAGAAAGTTGACTGATCGACTTCTAAATTGAATTTCTTATGAATAGTCAACATCAAGTTAAGTCCCACAAAGACATAGAAGAATGTACTTTAGTAGAAATAAATAAAAACGCATTCAAAATAGAAGGGAGTTTTTTCATTTTTCAATTTACCAATAATTATAAAGAGCACTTTTATTAATTTGCATTCTTTGCATTTGATTTTCTCAGTAATACTTATGTTTAATGACTGAATGTTTCTTTACATCTTGTTTAGCTAATAGTTCATACTAATTTTCTAACTTTCTAGAAACAGCAAGATTTAAATAAATAATAAATAAATAAATAAATAAATAAATAAATAAATAAATAAATAAATAAATAAATAAATAAAGTACAATAGTATTAAATTAACCACATCACCTAAAGAAAATTGGATTTATGTATGATATAATGCAATCTGCTCTCAAAGCGTTTAAACAATTAATAGTAGGAATTGGAAGTCATATATTTTTATGTAGATTATATGATGTTTGTAATTCCATTACCTCATAACTCGTTCGATCAAGTGGTGTATTTTTAGGATTATATTTCAGATTACAACTGAGAGAACGGTGATGCGGTGTTTTCGAACACTACTGTAAATAAAAAAACTTTGGAAGAAAGAGGCCTTTCTACGGCTCAGCACCGCGTGCTGTACTCGTTGGGATCCCCTAGTTGGCTGCGGGCCGATTTCATATGCGCTTCGCAAGTCCTACATAGGAGACGATGACCTGAGCTGTTGAAGCTGGACAGGCAGAGGGGGAGTAAGCGTTTGCGGAGATAGAGCAAGACGAGGAAGGGCGTTCTTCTTGGGGCAACCTCCAATCCCGCCGTCCTGGTCTCTTTAAAAGCCAAAATACAATTTTAATATGTCCAAATTCAAGGAACGGGAACGCGTGCTGTCGTTTATGTATCCACAAAGAAAAAATATGTGATTTGAAGGGGCAAGAGTAGAAGGGAAGTGATATATCTTTGGAAGAATAAAAAAAATGATTTAAATAATGTATTTTGTAAAAAATAAATAATGATTTTCATATGTTTCTTTTCTATTTATTTTCTCACAATACGAATATATTGTTGCCCCAGTATATTGGTGTGTCTGTTTGTTCGCAAGATCGAAGCTTTATATTTTCTCGCATACTGCTTTTGCAGGGTAGAGAAAGTATGGGCGACTTGTCGAGAGGAAACCTCGTATTGTAGCGCATTGATACAGAAAAAAAGATAATTTTTCTTCTAATACAGTATGTAGTGAATTACTCCTAGCACGTTGTGTACTTAGAATCCTTGATACATAACAATTAGTTTACGTTGAAACGTCCGTCTATGAACACCGCTAGCTGCTACACAGTAATTAGGATTTTCACCAAAATTGGTATTACATGATAAACCTGTCTGATGTTGTAGTCCCTTGAATGAATTGTATATTTTGATTTTTGGGGGTAGCTTATTTACATGAAACCTTAACAATATTTTCATTTTTTCTTTTTCAAAGATGTCTCCATTTTTTAAAATTAAACTTTGTCCTCGGACAGCATAAAGAATGCTTAAAAGATGGTCAGCATTTTCGCATTTTCTTTAAAAGCTTTTCCAAAATTGAAAAGTTTATATTTTGTTCGACGTCTTCCTACAATTTCAAAATCAAAAATAGTGATTATTTTCTTAATGTTTTTCGAAGTCGGATCTTTAAATAAGAACACGTAGAATTTAAATAAACTGAGTAGTTTTTGATTAATTATCATGTAATGTAGAAAATGTTATTAAAAATTATCTCATTATTTCTTCGCTTTTTTCCAAATAGAATTAAACACCTTTTTAAAATAAGTGCGGGGCCCAGTTTTAATGAACTCTGTATTTTCGAAAATTGCAACAAATTACAAAATTGCAAAAATGCAATATTCCTTTAAAATGACATCTTAAAATAACACCCTAAGCGTTTTGAAAATAAATATGAGTAATTCCACCTCATCTTTGCATTAATCGAAACTGGAAATTCGAATTTCATGTGCTTAATTTCCTACAGTCCTTCATGATGTAGCACAAATGCAACACGACAATGGCAATGCCGTGACAGTTTGAAATTCTGAGACTTTATTTCTCTTCGTTTAGTGATATTTGAGCTGTGTTAAATGAAGTTTTGGGTTGTCAAGTTTGTACTGATATATTAGCTTTAAAATAATTAGTTTTCACAACTAATGCTCTACGATTTGTAATGTTACAGGAGATGGCTGTGATGTGTTAATACGAACAGAAATTGCGTTATTGTAATATTAAGTAATCATTACTCCGAATAAAATTACAATGTGATTGACATGTCGTGGTCACGTGATGATGCCAGTGCCGTAACCTAAGGAACAGTGAATCAGAAACTTTGGTACTTGCACATTGTTATCACCTAAAATAAGGGAACAAATGTTACGAGCAAATAAATGTTACGAAGAAATGTAAAAAATGTTACGATCAAACTTTTTATGAGTTTCTCAACATTCCTTTCTTCTGTTTACGTTCTAGTTAATGTTGAGAACACGTGATAAAACGGGCAGTATGCGGCAACGCCGCCCCCATTACCCTAATGTCAATCACATTCTAATTTTATTCGTATTTCAACGGGAAATAGTACTTACTGTTTTAGCACCACTAGTTTCTCTCTCCTAGTATATTTTAATGACAGTGAACATAAAAATCTCTGTAATCATAAATTTATGAAAAACACCTACACTGTGAAGGTTTGAAATTGTAAATGAGAATATTCTTAAAGTATTATAAATTCCCCGAAACTGTTTTCGCAATTTTAACTAGATCGGCAAATGTGTGTGATAAACTTCTGGAAGACAGTAAATTGATATATTCGTAAAATCAAAACGGCTATTGTAGATTTACGAGATAGTTTGACCTGTCAACAACAATACTCTCCAAGATAAAAAAAAACAAACAAGATACTGTTGAGAATGCGCAGGCTATCTAGCACCCAATCAGCGGCAAAATTTGCATTGCTTGCAGTTTTTCCAACGTTAAACCTGTACAGTGCTGCGCTCCCACGAGGATCTCGCGAACCTCTCGCAGCAGCTGCGCGGTATCGCCTCTTCTCGCTGGTTCGAGTGCAGGATCAATATCCTGGCCGAATGTTTTAGCTTGCCTCGCAGTAATTCGCGAGATGTGACTGCCAGTGAAGGGCATCTCTTTCCTTTCATTACAGCCGCAGTTCCACCGTTTTCCGTTACTCGTGAATGCTCCTTTGTTTTATCGCTAACCGAAACAAAAGCGTGAAAGTTAAGAGACGACGGTTGCGGTTCGTGTTTCAGCACTCCTGCCCGTGAATAGAGATTCGTAAGCGAGAACATTATGAGCAGAGTCCTCTGCATTGTTTTTTCGTGCTTTGTTTTACGATTGAGCCTTTCATGGCGAAAAGATCAGTGTAATAACGTTCTGGCAACGAAGATGCTTCACGTAATCTTCTGGGAACAGTAGCTATTTCGAATAGATTAGGAGGCATAAAGTAACGTTTCGAGATATTGAGGAAAAAGTTTTGAAGTTCCGACATGCTATGCTTGCAAAAACTTCACCTGCGGAAATATAATTTAATTTAAAGACAATAGTATTTTACTGGCTTAATGCACGTCCATTATCATATTACTACATCAAACCTACACTTGAATATAATAATAAATTTTATGAAATTACTCAACTTTTTTTTTGTTTCAGGAATTTTAATTCCATATTTTTCTTTTATGAGTAAATAAATAATTTTTCTATACGTCATTATAACATTTTGGTACCACATGCAATTTTCGAATAGGTAACTATTACATTGATTTGAATTGATGAGATATTGAATTGATTGGTGATGGCGAGATGGCGATTTCAATCGAATAAAAGTCTATGAGCTAGTTTTATGGCCATTAAAACTGGAAGAGTTGTTTACAGTTTAATGTGTGTAACCTTTGTGCTAAACATTTAGTGCTAATTTAGTAACAATATTTATTCACTTTTTCGTTATCAGTGCACGGCAATTAATTTTTTCTGCCGAAAATCCTCCGTTTTTTTCGCGCAGCATTACATGACTTACCCTACACTACGTCTATTACTCCGTTTTATACGGGTATGTACGTATGTTTACGGGAAAGTAAAAAATATTATTCTCCCATCAGATACCTCTGTCTTTTATTCAAAAATTTTAGAAGTTACCTTCGCCCTTACCTCAAGAATACCAAATCGCAACGTGCTGGAAAATCCTTCACAGCGCCCGTCATTCCTCGCCGTTTGCGACAATTATGGCTCATGCATATGTCTATTACTCCGTATTATACGGTATATACAGAAGAATACGGAAAGGTAAAAAGTATTTTCTCTCCTTAAATCTCCATTCATTTTTTACGAAAAAAATTTTACAAGTTTACCTTCGCCCTTACCCCAAGAATACCAAATCCAACGTTCTTGAAAAATCCTTCACAGCGCCGTATTCCCTCCCGTTGCACAATTAGGCCTCATGCGGATATGTCTATTACTCCTTATTATAACGGTATATACGAATAATACGGGGAAAGTAAAAAGTATTTTCTCTCCCTTAGATAATCTCATTCATTTTTTACCGGGAAATTTTTACAAGTTACCTTCGCCCCTACCCCAAGAATACAAATCGCAACGTTCTGAAAAATCCTTCACAGCCGCCCGTCATTCCTCCCGGTGCAGCAATTATGGCTCATGCATATGTCTATTACTCCTATTATAACGGTATATACGAATGAATACGGGAAAGATAAAAAGTATTTTCCTCTCCTTAGATACGTCATTCATTTTTACGAAAATTTTACAAGTTCCTTCGGCCCTTACCCCAAGAATAACAAATTCGGCAACGTTCTTGGAAAATCCTTCACAGCGCCCGTCATTCCTCGCCTTTTGCACAATTATGGCTCATGACGAATGTCTTTACTCCCGTATTATACGGGTTATACGAATGAATACGAATAAAAAGTATTTCTCTCCTTAGTATCTCATTTCATTTTTTTCGAAATTTACAATACCTTCGCCTTACCCCACGACTTATAAATCGAACAGCGTGCTGAGAAATCCTTTCCACACGGAAGCGCGTTCATTACCCGGCCGTTGCAACAATTAATTGCGATCATGCGAATGTCTATTACTCCGATTATACAGCCATATACGAATGTATTCGGAAAAGTAAAAAGTATTTTTCTCTCCTTAATATCTCATTCATTTTTACGAAAAATTACAATTTACCTTCGCTCTTATCCCAAGATATACAAACCGCAGGCGGCTTGGGAAACTCCTCACAGCCGCGGTCATCCTCGGCGTTCGATATGCGAAACGCGGTGACCCCGAGCGTCCACGAAGCGCCTCTTAATTGTATTCGTCGCGCCGCCCCCACCGGCGCGGCGACGCGAGACGCCATGCAAGATGGCGCACGACAACCGCGGCCTGCCTCCCCCCTCACCGCCACCGCGGCGGGCCCGCGGTTCACCACCCTCAATCGCCCCGCCCCTCCCCCGCCCGGGGCACACACTTCGCACCCACCCCTCTACTCAGAAAACCCTCTGGAAACACCCCGTATGAAAATCGCACCACACCACACTCTCAGTTCCGATGGTATAAATGCCAAGCTGCTAAAAAATAGCTTAGATGTGACGTACCCATTACACGAAATCGTAAATTTCTCACTAATGAGCGGCAATATCCCTTATCCTGGAAGACTGCGCTCTTGCATCTATTCCCAAACAGATCACCAAAAACCCTATTGGGAATACCGCCCAATTAGCATTCCTTCAACTATCTCTAAAGTACTCGAAAAAAGTCGTCCGAAACAAACGAACATATCTTTGAACAAAATCACTTTGAAACGATCACAATCAGGGTTTCCGTTCCCCAGAAATACAGGAACCCCTACTAACTGCTTGAATGAAGACGCGGAGACAGCAATAGCTACAGTAATATAACTATTTTGGTTCTTCTGATTTCAGCAAGCAATTCATCGATAGATCACGACATCACCTGCTCGCCAAACTAAAGATCATGATTTGCACAGCCTACTGTAAATGTTTCTTAATTATTTAATACTTCTAGAACCCAAAATGGTTCCGTACCGTAGCCAAGACTTGAAGCTAACCCGCGATTGCCTCAAAGCACTGTTAGGCCACTGCCTTCTTAATCTATGTAAATGACTGGGAAATTGCACTTAAAATATTCCCAGTCACCAAATGTATGCGAATCTCCAAATATATCTAAATTGCACCCCGTCTCACCTCGTTTCACTCGTACAAAATTAATGAAAATAATACGGAAACAACTGGGCAAGCTCTTTAGGGCTTACAATTAAACCCAAACAATCACAGGTGCATGTTATCAGCTCGAAATGCACTTGAATAAAATCTCATCTTCTCCCTCGCCTAATATTTATATAAATGACACCATTTTACCTTGGTCTGAATCAAGAACTTAGGGTAGTTATCGACAACACTCTCATCTGAACTCACACGTAGATTCAACCTGCCGTAAATGTTTGCCTTCAATGCACTCACTGAAAACGCCTGCCGAGCACTTTTACCAAGTAGCACACGTGAGAACCCTCATCAAATCACTTATTCATTCACAATTTCGACTATGCGACTTTCTTTCTGACCAACATAACATTCAAATTACAACGTAAACTAAAGTAGCCCAGAAACGCATGCTACTTTTATTTTGATCTACAAAATACGACCATGTATCCGAATTTTTTTCACAGAATTCGTCTTCTTACTTCTAGACAAAAGACCGTTACTACATTCCTCTACTTCTTCTTTATAAAGTTTTAACCGTTCTCATGCAACACGCTCATAAGTACTTCAATCCTCTAAACTAAATCACTCGTGAATCAGCCCTCTTTGTTACCACGTCACAACACGACTTCATTCAGTAAATCATTCACCATTACAGCTATCCGAAGCCAGCAATAAAATTCAGCGAGACTAAAGCATTAAAAACACTTTCGGAAAAATTCAAACTGAACTTAACCAAGGAAGAATAACGCATATAAACGCGTCAACGTCTTCTTCAAATTCCAGACTTCTCCACATTCCAAACGGCCCTCACCCCCCCGTTAAAAACCTTTATAATTTCCCCCTCTTTATTCTCAATATTCTACCCCATACCTCATCTCTATCCTCATCTTTCATTCCCTTCTCACATCAAATTATGAGCATCATTACTTTCTGTGTAACCCTAACAAATTTTATTTAAAATATACAAGTATTAGTGACGTTCCAGATAAAATATACTTGTAGCATCTTGTACCATCAGAATTTACTGACAATATATTGCATAAACAAAAATATATTTAAGATACCAGCACTCTGTATTGTTCCTTTTACGCCAGTATTGTGTTTAATTACTGATTGTTATTTCTTACAGTGTATTGTGCTTCTTGTGTTAAAATATTTGAATATTTATGGTAAAAGTACCGTAAACTAAAACGTAGCTTTCTCTAAACGTTCACTCAAATAACTTCACTTTTTTCGCCTACTTCTTCTTCGTCCTTTTCTTCGCGTCTTTTCTTTCCCTCTCCTCACAATTTTATCATTTTTAAATTTACCCCTTCCCCTGAACGTCTCTTCTTTATTCTCTTTTACGATTCTTCCCTTTCACTACTATGTACAACTCACTCATACATTAATTCGGCCCTAACCGCCATCCTGATGAGTTTTCTGGTTAACCTCAATCGCTTAACGCTTATTGCCGATGGCCCTAGTTTTTCTCCCAGAGTAAATTACAGCTTGTCATTCCCCTCTTAAATGTACTATTCTAAATGTATGGAATTCAGTGTTAGCGGATAGAGCAGCCCTATCGCCTGAGCCTTCGCCATTAATAAAACCATTATATTATTATTATTATTAATATTATTATATTATTATTATTATTTATTATTATTACTTACGAACTAGTGAACTTCTTGGTTGATGGGCCCAGAAACACTAATCAATCAAATCAACTATACACAAATCCAAGCGCCTCCGCATTCATGATTCTCAGGAACACAGTTTCACCACCTGTTCAAGCTGACCCCATCATACTGAGATTAATCCAACTCTGCCCCTGGCAGGGATCAGCTGTTGACGGTTACATCCAATCGGGAGTGACGTCACTATGATGATGTTCAACTTTCCGATTGGATGAAACCGACAACAGCTGATCCCTGCCAGGGGCAGAGTTGGATAAATCTCAGTATGATGGGGTAGGATCAGCTTGAACAGGTGGTGAAACTGTGTTCCTGAGAATCATGAATGCGGAGGCGCTTGGATTTTTGATCGCTGATTGATTGATTAGTGTTTGTGGGCCCCTCAACAACGAAGTTCACTAGTTCCGTCAGTGTGGTGCAGATTTTCATCGCCGACTCTTTAGGGTAGGATCAGCATGAGCAGGTGATGAACCTTTGTTCCTGTGAATCATTAATGGAGTGGTGCTTGGTTTTTTTGATCGTTGATAGATTGATTAGTGTTTCCATGCCGCTCAAGTGCGAAGGTCATTAGTTCCGTAAGTGTGGTGCGAATTTTTATCGCGGGTTCTGACGGTGAATTTTCGCAGCTGGATGGAGAGATCCCACGCCGACCAACACGTCAGCCACTGAGATTTTCTCCAACCAGGTATATCCCACCCGCGGGGCGTCGCCCCAGCTGGGTTAAGGTCTAAGCACCCGATTGGTCTCACGAAATGTGTGGTAGTGAAGTGCTTGTAAGCGTGAGTGTGAGGCAGGGGTGAGGATAGGACTAGGAAGTTGAAAGAAATATCGCACGCGGTCCTGGCCCATTTCTTAGGGCATGAATCCGGTATTCGCCTGGTGATGATTGAAAAAACACACGGAAAAGTACCGATCAAAGCAGCTGGCCGTTAGAACTCTCTTCTTTAAGCGACTACTAGTTTCTAGTCAGTGTCTTCTCCCTACTAGTTTCTAGCCAGTGTCGAAAATCTTGCCAAAATCTTGCCGGAGTCAAATATCAGGAGCTCCCGGTCAGACACTGCAATGACGTCAGTTAACGTCCTCAGCCACCTAAGCCGGTTACTCAATCATGATCACCTGGGTGACTCTGGGAAGGAGTGTTGTGTTACATTATTATTATTATTATTATTATTATTATTATTATTATTATTATTATTATTATTATTATGTTCGCGAATTGCCCAGCCAGGACCACGCGGACATATACCTGCACTTACCGAGGCTCAATAACATTTATCCCGTGGCAGGCGTATGTGACTAGTTTTGCGGGATCATTACTCTACGCTGAATGATATTTGTATCCCACAGAGTTGTTACTTGTGGGCCGTAAGATCAAAGGAATGTTGATAATAATAATAGTGAAGGGTGAATGGACGATACAAACATACAGACATGCACAAACACACCCATGCCCTAGGCGGGACTCGAACCCGCGATCCTTCCGTCCCAAATCACCACGATACTATTGCCTTAGATCTCGGCCATCCGGATCCTAGCGTATTAACTGACGGAATTTTTTGTATGTGTGGTGGACTTCGTTGTTTCTATCTGAAAATTTTTTATGAGACGCATCAAATATTGGAACATTACAACTACTGATAGGAGAGAGGCGTATAATTTTTAAAATTACACAAAAAGAAAGTAGACACAATGATTCGATGAACAGCGCAACAGACAGATTCGAAAAGTTAATAAAGAATTGTGAAAGGAAATTAAATAAATTTGTTTCAGTTTTGATTTCCACATAGAAACGAAGTCAATAGACAAAATGTCCGTCTATTTAAATTTGTGTCATACCCTTAATTGCAACAATAACTGACTTCAGACTGGTCAGCGTCAACTGACTTCAGCGTGGTCACAGTGTGTGCGCATTCCATCGCACAACCAAACATTCCCAAATTATAAGAAATATTTCTAACAAGACCTGGATCAATGGAAGGCGATCATTGTATGATGTGACATGACGTGAATTGCAACGGACGAGACAACAAATCGAAATCTTTATAAACGCAGGCCGTAGTTGTATGGGAGGTGGTGAAAGTGGTGATCACAGGATCGAAGAAGATGAGATGTCGTACTACACAGCGATGTCAATCACCAGACTCGCATGAATCCACACATTGCGGTGATATTGTTGTGAAATGGGGAAAGTAAGGTTTAACTAGGCGAGATTGCCGCTAGCACTGCAATGAATTGCGAGGTTTCACCTTAAGGGTTATTCTCTTGTATGCTACGGACTTTAATTCCGCCAGAACCGAATCAGCGGAGGGGAAAGGTTATGCAGAAAACGAACAGCCGATCCCGCATGTAGTAAAACTTCTATCCTACATCAGCAACGCATTCTGCGTCAGCATTGCTTTTATACCATCGTTGGTCGAGAGTCCTTAACGTTTTATCACAACAGTGTCGGATTTTTCACACTATCTAGAAAGCTGGGTCGAATTTTGAAAAAAAGGTTTTTATTAACCTGGTAACTCGAGGTTACTTAATTACATGTTCTCATTCTTACACGTAAGGTGAAAACCGTAACTATGTGCTACACAATTGTACGCGGAGAATACACATCTTATTTCATCTTTAGTAATACACACGTGAGTTTAAATTTCTCTGAGTCTAGTAAAATTATTATAAATTCAACCACCACCTGGAGGAGAAATCTAGCGATGCGTAGCTTTTTGTGGTTTCCCTGATCATTACCAGACTGACGCCGGAGCAGTGCACTTACAAACGGGCCACGAACCGAGCGCAATGTTCATTCAACGCTCATTCTTGTCCCCTTATCTCCTGCTACTTGTCGGTAAACCACCATGGCGCTTAGATTTTCTCCCTGCTGCAGCGATGCCTCGATGAGGGAGATATCTGAAGGTGAAGAACCCCGCTTGCCGGCATGAGGGTGGCTATTCAGCGGAGAGGTACACTGCCACGTCTAACGATATAATATTCACATTCATATAACATGGGTATATTAATTTAAGGGGTAGTTGACGGAATCAATAAACACCTCACTAATGTTGAAATATTAAATATGACGTGATTCGTGAAATAAATAGGAAAGTAATTAATATTTGAAATAAAAAAATATTAAAATAGCTATACTACTAAATTTCATTGCGAGCTGAAATTTAAAGAAAACTACACAATATCCAGATAAGTGAGAGTGTGGTTTCTTAATATACTGAGAATGTCTGGGAAAAAAACCAACAATGAAACAGTTTCGATTTTGATTAAAAAATGCAAATATTATATGCATTATAAGCCGATTCTCACAGAGCGCTTAGCTACTGAATTCTCATTTTCAATGCGTCAATACTCACTACTGACGTCATGCGATAACAAGACTCCAAGGAAGTGGCTAAATATTTGCTTTTCACATGTTGCATAATGAAACAGCATCTTTGTTCATTTTGTCGGTATGTAAATAACAGTTGTACCGTATATACTATAATACGTTACTGTAATATTCATAAATAACGTTTTTGTAAAAATATTTAATTTATTGCATACGAAAGTATTTTTTTGTTCTTGTTCTTTGGTACCGTGCGCGCTACTTCTCGGAAAACTATTATAAGTGCTCAGTTCAGGCGAATTTTTCTGCTGCTGCCCACTGGTTTCTACATATTTATGAACGAATATAAAACAACGTTCTCTATAAAAATATTCGGGTCACCTGTCCGTCCGATCGAGCGAGTTCCCTGAGCACGTGCAAAGTCCTCCCAGCTG
>BOPP01000041.1:9286958-9306108 GCA_017312745.1 Gryllus bimaculatus
CCGCTCCGCTCCGCTCCGCCTCGCCCAGCCCCGCGCGCGGTGCACTGACCGCCGCGCCGCAAGCGGAAACGGGGACGACCGGCGCCGCCGCCCCTGCTGCGCATGACGCCTCAAGCTGCGCGCAGCTGCCCACCTCCGCTTGTATACCAACACGTCTTGTTTTGCTCCGCGTTCGGAGTGACCTTCTTTTCCCTCTTAATGCTCTGCTGTTTCCTTCTCTCCTCATTTATGTTTGCATTGCTTTTCCACTTTCCCGTGTTTTTTTCTCGAGTATTAATCCTGAAACACCTGAGTAAACACTCGATGTTTATAAATTAAAAAATAGGTCTTTACTTTAATCCGAGTGATCAAGCATTTCCGTTCTAATTAGAAGAGAATTATTATTAATGTGTCGTCGACCATTAGCAAACGTCGATCAGTTTTCAATTTAAATTAGAATAGAATCAACCCTTTTCAAGAGTTCAACTACATTTGCCTGATTTGTCATCTGCTTTTCTAAAAAAAAAAAAAAGATACTGTAATGAATTTTATTAATAGGGAGAGATGTTCTGCCGGGATTGTAAACAATCGATAATTTTAAACTCGACAACAATTGATAATTTTAAACTCAATGTAAGTGCAAGAATTTTATTTTCAAATCGTATTTATGAATGGAAATTAAAAGAAGGTTAACGGATTTTCGAAACTTACTGACAGTTATTTATAACATGTAGGAACAATCCCGGAATTATCAACACAAGCCCCTCTTAAATTCATCTCAGAGAACGAGGAAAAATGGTTTCACTTAAGATGAACGTGATTACGGTTTTTCAACGTTCTCACTCTCTCCGAATGTGTGGATATTAAAAGACTTCAAGTACTAAAACCAGGGTACTGAGAGCTGGAAGTGCGTACGACGAGCTAGCAAATAAACCGCCCATGTCTACAACTATCTGACGCCGTCAGCGTACACGGAAGCGTTATCCCAACAAACAGTTTGTTAAAGTGAACAAAATATACACTTGGCAAGATCGAATAAAGAAAGAAGAAGAGAAACGAGTCATGTTCTGATGTTAAAAGGAATATTCTGAAATTTAAAGGAAAATAATGAATGCTTAAAAATTTGTCCTACATCTTTTCAATTCTAGTTACAAAATAATGATTTAATATGTTTGAAATTAATTAATTAAAAAATAGTTTTTTTCGGTTCTACACGTAAATAAAAATCTTACATAAGGATTTTGATAGAGGTGTGAAAGAGGATAGAAACACGTTGAATGATGTATTTATGCATAAAAAGGTGTTTGCTCCTCAAAGGGCCGATCAGTCACTTTTAAAGACGTCTGTCTGGTAAACGTGTTCATGTGTTTGCAATTAAGTACATAAAATGCGTTCAAGGAACACTTCCGCCTACCTTTCCTTCCATCTAATTCTCAGCGTTTGCCCACTGTCGCCTCCTCTGTCACTGAGCTTGCGCCGGAGATTACTAATTAGCTACGTTGGAAGGACATCTTTCGTAGATGGTGCTAAAACAAACTTAGCAATTTGTCACATGCTCTGAATTTCCTGGAAAAACTATAAATAATATCCTTTGAAATCCAATATTTAGAAAGTTGAGGAAATATTTCAACCTTTAAATATATAGGTCTAAATCTGCATGTATAATTGGATCAAAGGCTGCCATTGCTGGGAGGGTCTGATTTGATAGTATTTTTTAAAATTTATTTTCTTCCTGTTCGGCAGTTTTGCCTTTCAGGGGTTTGTACATATTTTATTTTTTAGTACATAGCATTTGGGCATTTGGACCTCTCACTCTTATATATTATTACTAGCTAATTTACAATATTTCATACTTATATTTTTAACATATCTAAATAATTTACATATAATACACATTTTTTTACTATACGCTATTAATTCTTAAATCTAGATACTCTCATACATTCAAAAATTTTCTTGATATTGAAGTGAAAAAATATATTTTTATTTTTAACATCTATTCTTATAGTGGTTATTTATTTTCATGGGGGTTTTAACATATCTTTCGGATATCGTGAGTATATTCTCTTGGGATTGTTTAATGTTTTTCCCATTGTAAATTTCATACTGCAAGGAGATGGAAGAAGTGTAAAACATTTGTCACAGTTATTTCTTATATACTCGGATAGAGGCTGTATTTGAAGTTCTCTTTGAATGTGTGTATAAAAATGAACCAAGGAGCCTTTGCACATTTTCTTAAAAATTTGTTTTGTATGATTTTAAGTTTTTGAATGTTGGTTTTGGCTGCGTTATTCCAGCCCGGACAAGCGTAAGTGAGTGATGGCCTAATAATAGATTTAAATATTAAAATTGCGCATTCCAAATTTAAGGCTCAGCGGAAATTGATTAATGGATATAGTTTTGATATTTTGGCATATGTTGCATTGGTTGTTAGTTCTATGTGCTTTTTCCAGGTTAACCTGCTCTCAATGTGGACCCTGATAGTTTGTTACGATGGTTGCTTCCAATGAGGGGCAACTAGTACCTCAGACCACGTGACATGTGTCACGCGTTATTCTTGCTTCTCATGTTCCTTCTGATATTCATAGGACCGGGTGATCGATTGAACGGCCATATACCCCTGGTTCTAGGTCTAGGTCCGGCAGAACTTCAGTCCTGTGATATCACAACAAGGTTCAAATTCTGTTACATCCCACGGAAGAAGATAATGATGACAATGAAGATGAAAGTGATGAATATTATGAAGCTGAATATCATTATGGATCATGGAGAAGATAAAGAAACAGAAGGAGAAAAAGATGATGATGGTGAAGAGGATCATGAAAATGATGAAGGTGACGAAAATGGACGTTAATACTCCCAGTTTCACACGATATTTTCTCCCTCTTTGGTGTAATACAGGATTTCAATACTTGTTCTCGCATTATATTCCTTCCACACTCTCCTTCACTTCATTTATTTACACTGTACCGAGCCGGCTTGAGTATTAAATTCATGCGTTAAACAGCAAAAGTCCAAATGTTAACGAGGCATCTCACCGGTGTGGGAGTGTCGCTCGGCGCATTCTCAAAGGCTAACATATAACGTTCCCCGTCTCAACTGCGTCAAAACAAGAGTTCTTCGCCATGAAATAAAAAAAACAAAAAAAAAACGCCCACTCACAGGACAAAGGTTGTCAGTCATGCTGCATCGCAAATAGTCTGCTGGCATTATGCGTGGCGCTTCACATGAAGGTTAATCAGAGCTAGCTACTGACCCACAGACGTCATGCGCTGTTTTGTTTCAGGAGCGTACCACGCCTGTTTGCACGATGACGAATAAACAGATTGCCTACGCCCATTATTTGCTTGATTGATGTTTCGAGGGTGTCGACTGCTATGCTCAGTAGTCCCGTAAGTGTGTTGCCTGGTATATACCGGGATATGGCAGTGTTCCTCAGTCGCAGGGGCCGGCTGCTCTGATCGGTAGTTTTTAGTGTTTTTTTCGATCAATACCAGGCGAATGCCAGAGCAGTACCCAAACAAACGGGTGATGTTTCCTCCCTGTTCTTTATCCATTCCTCATTCCTTACTTACACAATTAAAAGCACTACACATGTAGGGAGAACAGTGAGTAACTTAGAGTTTGTCCCGGCTGGGGCGGTTTTCAATTGCTGGGAGATACCTTATTGAGGGAAAACCCCACTAGCTGACGATAGGTCAGCGCTGAATTTCACCCTTTCTCGGGGAAAGATCACCGCCCCCCCCCAGCACGATCAGCATGCACTACATTTACGGGACTAATGCCCTTAGCAATATATGCGCCCGGAATTACTAATCCATCTATCAATCAAAATCTCTCGCAGGTGGTAAGGCACCGTCACCTTGTCAGTTTTTTCCTCCAGGTACCACCGCCAAAGAGACACCGTCCCAATCGGGACAGGATCTAAGCTCGCGACTGGGCTCCCGACATGTGTGATAGTGTTATGCATCTGTGTGTGTGTGTGTGTGTGTGTGTGTGTGTGTGTGTGTGTGTGTGTTAGGGGAGAGAAGGGGACAAGGCGGAGGAAGCAATGATCGCATTCGAATCGTGGCCTATTACTTCGAGTTTTGGTTTGGCATCCCCCTGGAAGAATTCACGAAACATTAATGATCAGAGTAGCCTTCAGCGAGAATTGGGCTCCCGACTGCGGCTGAATTCGTTCTAGTTATTCGTATTTACCTAGTGTCGGATATCCGCCACCGCCGGAAATCGATCCCTAGGACCTTCCGGTTAGACCGACGGCAGTACCAACAGTTGCTGCCTTGAGCTATATATGAAGACATTGCATCCGCTGAGCAACCACAAAATCAATTAAATCGTTTTCAAAGATAGCTTCTTTCGATTACTATCAATTTATAATACAGAATAAAATATTACTCATTGAGAATTTCTAGATTCTATTTCATTTAGAATCTACTCCATTATAGTAGTATAGGCTATTGTAATTGAACGTACGTACATTTTTTCCATGCAATTTCCTTCAATGTTTGGTATATCGGTTTTCAAAGAATACTTTTTCTAAGAATGGACTCTTGTGTATTTTAAAATACTGGTGTCCATTACATAGAAAGGCGTACATAACGATTTCCAGAAGGTAAATGCCTAAACGAGGACTGAAACAATAATTTAACTTGTAAAAATGAGTACTAGAGCTAGCTAAATTTAATGAATTTGTATTTATTCTAAATATGTGTGTTTAAAATACGTTTGATTGGTATTGACAAGAAAAAAACAGTGGATAGGGATAAAATATATAATTGTTCATATTACTTTTGTAGTCATAAGTAATAAGATGCATTCGAATGTTTTCGATGTAAGGTATTTGGGAATAATTCTCACAGGCTACATTTGTATTTACTTGCTGACGTCAAAAACGACAAGAACATGCCAAGAATAAACCAATGTTTTCCTTCCACAATAAATCTGAAAAATCAACGTTTGGCCTTCTTGGTTGATGCATCCAATCCAAGTAAGGAATTTGTATTTAACTTGATTGTAATGTGTTTGGGGCAAAGAAAGTACAGTAATGTGCAAACAATTAAGGTGATTATCACGAGAAATATTAGAATAAAGCCAAAATATAGACAGAGAAATAATGTTAGTTTAATGTGGGAGATTCCATTCATCCTCAGCTATGAAGAAAATGGTTTCTCCACCACACTTACTGACTCCACTGTCACCATTACGGTCTCCCAAGGGACGCAACGGGATTTCCTGTTCAGTGGAGTCTCCTGTAAGTACTCGACACAGCTAGAACTGATACTTCTACAAGAGCATTATCACTCCTACAAACAGTTTATAACGAACAACTCCTGTGGGATTCCAACTATCAGATCACTTCAAAGCGTAACACCTATGTCAACAGTTACATCAATTCCAACTGTACTTCTCCAACATGATTAGTTAGTTCATTACCACGTTTTCATATTACCGCTATTTAGTTGTCACTATCATAATCACCAAAAGCGTTATCACAGCCGTAATCATACCTGTTACGATATCAACATATAAAATTTAGTACGCGTGCATGAACTCGATAGAAAAAAACAATTGAGTGTTGTCGCGTCAGTTGCTAGGGACGCATGTTTGTTAGTGAAAGGCTGGCTCGAGTTCGTGAGAAATGGATACCCGAATGTAGGTCGCGATATTTTAAGTGGATTTCAGGTTTAAATTCCGAAAGAGTAGCGTCTTAAAGAGATAAGAGGATTGAAGAAACCTTGGGGAAGGTATTTAAGAACATTAATCAGTGGGTCTAGAATATGGAACAAGATATCGGCGGAAGCGGACCACGCAATAGTTTGCCGATTGATAGTGGTAACCTGAATTCACGAACAATACATTTTCCTTGGGTTGGAACTTGAATTTTTTTATTTCAAGTTACCTCAAGAGAGAAGCGTACGGACAGCGACGTTGGATAAGTGAAAAACAGTGGTAACGATCGTGGGCATCCACAGGTGCATACACCGTTGCGGGACATACGTTCCTTAAATATGTGTAAATAACCAATACCATTATCATTATCGCTAATCCAATCACTTCCCCAAGCACCTCTAAAGCCACCACAAGCTCGGTCGTCGCCGCTGGCACCTCCGAAGCGAGTTCTGGAGCAAAGCTATACTTAGCGGACGCCGGGCCCGTTCTCAGCGGAATAGGAGCAGCCGTCAACGCCCCGGGATACGTCGCTTCTGCTCGGGGCGGAGGGCGGCGTGGGCTGCGAACCCCGGCCTTCTCCTGGCCTCAAACGCCGCATCCGCACAACCACAGAGCAAGTGCTCTGGCGCTTGTCAGCTTAGCAGGCCTTTCCGGGCGTTGAGAACACAAGGAAGCGCAGCGAACTGACAATTACTTTGACTGTTTGTTGCTCGTGAACAAAGAACGTCAAGAGAGCGCATCTCTGTTGTTTTGCGAACCACCGTTGGACTAACACGACGCCGATCAGGGCAGTCAACAAACGAACTCGATCCTGGCAGGAGCCACAAACTCGCTGACAGTTATCTCCAGACGCTGATGTAACGAACTATGAAGAACAGACGGCATGTTAGGAAACTGGGTGCTTCCTTACCTTACTATCTTCATCTTCCCAAAATTTGTTCTACTTAGGATCTTACGTCATATTAATTTAGTATTTACTGATGATTGGGCGTACCATGTAACTTACTGTATTTATTGCATGCTGACAAATGGTTGGTGATCGTTACCAGCTTGCTTAGTTGTGACAATGGTTACGACGCTCCAGAGTTTCGGTGACTGGAAGATACAACGGTTTCCATTCTGAACGGTTCCAGACATTTTGCTCGAACGTCAACGAGTTTGTGACACCTCCCTTCATCGCATTCTTTAGATTTATGTAGATTTTAGATTTATTTAGAAAAAACAACAGTAAACACTGTATGTGACTTATGTTTGGGGGAGAAGAGTATCCGCGCACCTTTTCTGTAGATCCAGAATCTCTTCCCGTCATTTTAACAATAAAAAGTTGAATCATGAGTAAAAGTTTAAGATAAATAAATAAAAGTAAATTTTAAAAATACATTTAAAAAATCGCAAGATTAGCAATATTTGAAAAAATAGAACTTTTCGTTTCCGAGTTACAGAAAACTTATTTGCATCGGTAAACGAATTGCAAGTATGATTTTTCTGCATTGCTAACAAAATAGCAACTCGCCCTTACATGTACTCTTACCATTACAAGACAAAGGAGAGTTCAACAAAACGTGCGCATAGTGAAGCTACATTTACGCCCAAAAGCCAAACAAGGGACCATCTCAGCATTTGCTCAATGGATCAGGGAAACTGGTCAAAAACCTGATCGAGATGGGGGTCATTGACTCGGAAGCTGAAGTACATTATTTGTTACAAACATATTAAGTCTTTTTAAAAAATCTATACACAACAAATGTAACCTAATTCATTATATATGACTGTTTTGTTAAAATAATCATTATTTTTCTTTTTGATAATTAGTATATTCTCTAATTATGTAGAAACAGTTCTGCAGCAGAAAAGATTTTACTTTTAACTTAAATTTGTGAACCGACTTCAATTGTTTAATGTCATCTGGCAATGCATTGTAAAGTAACGTACATGCATTGTATGTGGATTTCTAATAGTGAGCTGTTGATACTGACACTAAGTTCAGTTCATTGCTCAATTGCTGCGATAATGAATTTCCGTTACCTCCACTACGAATGTTTGAGCGTTACTTTATACAAAGGATACGGCAGTACACATCTTTTTCATCCCATCCTGCCTTAACTTCCCTCCTGAGAACCGAGCTATGGACCGCCATATTGATCTAATAAAACTAGAATTAGTGTCTGAAATTCCAGTTACAGGGATAAACCATGTGACTCCGAGACACCATAAGTGTCATGATGAATTTACCGAAATAAAAATAATGAATTTTTTATTCACATCTGCAATTGGATTACTTTATTAAGTGACTTACTGAGCAGATTATAATTAACTTTAGTCACATTAAAGTCAATTAATGTGAATCAACAATAGTGTTGAAAACTGTGGAAGATAATTGAACCGTTTCTTGTTATTCAGGTAACACAAGCACGCGATCTACCAGGTAAGAAAATGGAAAATAGATTGCAAATTGATTGACAAGTCACCTTTTCTCCCATCAAAATTGTATTATTCTCTAATAAATATAGCAAAATATAAACATACTTGGAAGGAATGAAAGAATCGGGATAGTTAATATTAGATTTAAATTCCTTGGTACCTAGTTAGCTAGTTGAGGGAACCCTATTGTCCCATCAGCCCGCCGCCCGCCGCCCGCCGCCCGCAGCCCACCGCCCGGACCGCCGCCGCCCGCGCCCGCTGCCCGCCTCCAACTGCCGTCGCCGCAGCCCGCCCCAGCAGGTCAGCTGCCCGTCTCCCTGCCCGCCGCCTGTCTTCCCGCCGCTCCGCCGCCGCCGCCCGCCCAGCCGCCGCCAACAGCGCCCGCTGCCCGCCCTCCACTGCCCGCCGCCGCCGGCCCGGCCGCCTGTTTCCGCTCCCAGCCCGCCCGCTGGCCCGCCTCCACTGCCCCGCCGCCCGCCGCTGTCCCGCGCCCGCAGCCGCCGCCCGCCGCCAGCCGCCCGACGCCCGCCGGCCGCCCCAGCACGTCGCTGCCCGCTCCGACTGCGCGCCCGCGCCTTCTCACGCCGCCCGCCGCCCGTCGCCCGCCGCCCGAATGCCGCCGCCCGCCGCCCGCCGCCCGCCGCTCGCAGCCGCCGCCCGCGCCCGCCGCCCGCCGCCCGCCATCCCGGGCCGCCCGCGCCCGCCGCCCGCCCGCCGCCGCCCGCCGCCCGCCGCCCGCCGCCCGCGCCCCGCAGCCCGCGCCCGCCGCGCCGCCCTCAGTCCCGTCGCCCGCCGCCCGCTGCCCGCCGCCCGTTCGCCGCGCCGCCGCGTCTGCCGCCCCGCGCCCGCTGCTCGCCGCCCGCCGCCGCCGCCCGCGCCCGCCGCCCGCAGCCCGCCTCCACTGTCCGCCGCCCACCCGCCCGCCGTCCGCGCAGCCCGCCTCCACTGTCCGCCGCCGCCGCCGCCGCCCGCACCCGCCGCCGCCGCCCGCCGCCCGCCGCCGCCGCCCCGCTGCCCGCTCCACTGCCCGTCGCCCGCAGCCCGCCCCAGCCGCAGCTGCCCGTCCTCCACTGCCGCCGGCCGCCGCCTGTCTCCCGCCGCCCGCCGCCCGCCGCCGCCGCCCGCCCGCCCCCCTCCAGCCGCCGCCCACAGCCGCCGCTGCCCGCCTCCACTGCCCGCCGCCCGCCCGCGCCCGCCGCCCGCCGCCCGCAGCCCGCGTCCCACTGTCCGCCGCCCGCCGCCTGTCTCAACGCTCACCGCCGCCATCGCCGCCGCCCGCTGCCCGCCGCCCGCACCGCCGCCCTCTGCTCGACGCCCGCGCCGTCGCCGCCGCCGCTGCCCGCCGCCCGGCCGCCGCCGCCTCTCTCACGCCGCCCCGCCGCCCGCGCCGCGCCGCCAGCCGCCCGCCCACAGCCGCCCGCTGCCCGCCCTCCACTCGCCCGCGCCGCGCCCGCCGCCCCGCCGCGTGTCCTCCGCCCCAGCCGCCGCTGCCGCCTCACAGCCGCCGTCCGCCGCCTGTTCCCGCCGCCCGCAGCCCGCCGCCCGCAAGCCCGCCGCCCGCCCGCCCGCCGCCCGCCCCCGCAGACAGCAGTCCGCTGCGCCTCCACTGCCCGCCGCCCGCCGCCAGCCGCCTCTCTCAGCCGCCCGCGCGCTCCCCGTCGCCGCCGCCCGCGCCCGCCGCCCGCGCCGCCGCCCGCGCTCCGCAGCCCGCCGCCCGCCGCCCGCCGCCCGCCGCCCGCCGCCCGCCGCCCGCCGCCGCCGCCCGCCGCAGCCGCACGCCGCCCGCCGCACGCCGCACGCGCCCGATGCCCGCAGCCCGCCGCCGCCGCCGCGCCCGCCGACCGCTGCTCGCCGCCCGCCGGCCCTGCGCCCGCCGCCCGCCGCCCGCAGCCCGCCTCCACTGTCCGCCTGCCCCACCGCCGCCGCCCGCCGCCCGCCCGCCGCCGCCCGCCGCCCGCCGCCCGCCGCCCGCCGCCCGCCTCCCGCCGCCCGCCGCCCCGCCGCCCGCGCGCCGCCCGCGCGCGCCCGCCGCCCGCCGCCCGCCCCGCCCGCGCGCCCGCCGCCCGCGCCCACCGCCCGCTGCCGCCGCCCGTCGCCGCCGCCGCCGCCCGCCTCCCCGCCCACCGCCGCCGCCCGCCGCCCGCCCGCCGCCGCCCGAGCCCGCTCCCTGTCCGCCGCCCGCCGCCCGGCCGGCCCCTCCGCCGCCGCCGCCCGCCCGCCCGCCCGCGCCGCCGGCCGCCGCCGCGCCCCGCGCCACCGCCCGCAGCCCGGCCGCCGCAGCCGGCGCAGCCCGCCCGCACCGCCGCCGCCCGCCCGCCACCGCCGCCCGCAGACGCGCCGCCCGCCGCCCGCTGCCCCGCCGCCCGCCGCCTCTCTCACGCCGCCTCCGCGCGTCGCCCGCGCCCGCGCCCGCCGCCCGCAGTCCGTCGCCCGCCGCCGCGCCGACCGCCGCCGCGCCCGCCCCCGCCGCCCGCCGACCGCCGCCGCCCGCCCGCCGCCCGCCGCCCGCAGACCGCCGCCCCGCCGCCCGCCGCCCGCCCGCCCCGCCGCCCGCCGCCCGCGCCGCCTCCCGCCGCCGCGCAGCGCCTCCACTGTCCGCCGCCCGCCGCCGCCGCCTGTCTCACGGCCGCCCCGCCCCGTCGCCCGCCGCCCGCTGCCAGCCGCCCGGTCCGACCGCCCCAAGGCGCCCGCTGCCGCTCTCTCTGCCGCGCCGCCGCCCGCCCGCCTCCCGCCGTCCGCCGCCCCGCCGCCACCGCCCGCGCCCCAGCCGCCCGCTTGCCGCCTGCACTTCCCGCCCCCCCGCATTCATTTGCCCGCGCCCACCCTTCGCTGCCAGCCACTTTTCCGCTACCGTCGTCCACTGCCGCGGCCCACTGCCGGCCACCTGCCACCAAGCCACTGGCCACGACCGGCCGCCTCGCCTCCACCTCCTTCCGACCTGAGCGCCATGGCTCCAATTTCCGGGCTCCTTCGGCCCGTCACCCCTCCCAACCACCTCCGGAGAACAGCTGGTGTCGGGTGATTTATGCGCTGGCCGCCACGCACGTCCATCACTTCGCCGCGAACGCCCCAGCGCCGGCGACCGCCCCCGCTCCCGCGCAGTCCGGCTGCGAAGGCCACACGGCAACGACGTTGTCTCTGCAATTTTGTGGCCAGAGAACTTACACTAAATGCATCGAAATAAATACTTGTTAGGAAAATTCAGTTGATCGAGCACAATCCAGGGGAATTTCCTGATAACGACCTTGAAACATCATGGGTTCGATTTTCGAACCTATAAACGGCAATTTGACGCCTTTTTAAAATAGAATTTCGCTACGATGACATTTTCCCAAAAATTCAGCAAAAAGCAAATTTGAAATTAGTTCTCAAAGCTTCCGAGAACGAAATTAAACAATGTGGGCTTATAGCGCGATGGCGGACTTGCTCCTGAATCGAACGCCGTGACAATCAAGCAAATCGGAACGAATGGGAGCGCCGTAATAGTGGCAATTTATGAAAATACCTGACCAGCTCCCTTCCCTTCTGCGCCTATTGCGTTTAACCACCCGCCCCGTTGAGAGCCCTCAAGTCGCGGGCGGAAGCGGCAGGCCGCGTCGTGGCGGCCAGCCCCGAACGCGAGGAGGCAGCTTGCGGGACACGCAAGCCACACATCGTTTATGCGTTCCCACTTGCAATCTCAATCTATTTTCCACGGATATCAAACTAGAGTGCTATACTACTATTCCAGAACGCGGTAAAACGGTCTGTATATAGTACATAACTAATGATTTTTCACAATATTTCCGTCTCCTTCTGAATACCATCTTAAAATTGTTTGATGGCATTACTCTGCAATGTGTTATTTGTACAATCTCGGCTGCCCCCTTCCTTTAATAATGGAGTAATTATAGTGCGTTGGCAAATCTGTTGCTCACTCTTTCTTTTCAAAAAAATACACGCCAAATGATCAGGTTACAATACCCCTCTCCCCATACGTGACAATTTGGAAAAATATTAATTCGGCTTTGGCTTTTATTATTCTGGCTCTAGGTACACTACTTTAAGAGAAATTCAATGGTGCAGACGAAACTCCAATCAGCACTATTAGTTTCCGAGATAGACGAAAAAAAAATAACCATCATATTGTGCAAATAAAAAACGAACATTCCGTACGTGCAAATTTCGAAAACTATTTAAATTTCAAAACTCGCTTTTTCTAATTCTGTAATAAAGTAACACATTAAAGAAAAATTGATTGGTGCAAGCCAAAAATCAATCATCGAAAAGTTTCCGAGATAGACGAAAAACAAAAGCAACCTCAATTGTGCAAAGTACAAAACGACCCCCCCTTAACGTAACCAAATTTCGAAAAATATAATTTCAGCAGAATGCTATCTCTACAATTCTGAAATCAAGTAAAACATATAAAAGAAATTGATTGGTGCAACGCAACCCCAATCAGAGAATAGTTTCGAGATAGACATCAAACAAAAGAAACTCAATTGTGGCAAAGTAACATACACGACCCCCTTTACGTGCCAAAGTTCTCGAAAAAGTATTAATTTCAGCACTGCTATCCTTAATTCTGAATACAAGTAAAACACATTATACAGAATTGATTGGTGCAAAGCAAAACTCCCAATGAGACGAATAGTTTCCGAGATGGACATAAAACAAAAAGACACCTAATTGTGCAAAGTACAAAACGACCCCCCTTACGTGGACAAATTTTCGAAAAATATTAATTTCAGCCTTGCAATCTCGTAAATTTCTGTATACAAGTAAAACACATTATAAGCAAATTGATTTGGTGCGACAAGCAAACTCCAATCAGACGAATAGTTTTCCGAGATAGACAAAAAACAGACACCTCAATTGTGGCAGAGTACAAAACGACACCCGTTACGCGCCAAATTTCGAAAAAATAAAAATATTCATTTCAGCAATGCTATCTATAATTCTGTATACAAGTAAATCACTATAGAAATTGGTTGGTGCAAGAAAACTCCAATAGACGAATAGTTCTGAGATAGACATAAAACAATAATGCAACCTCAATTGTGCAAAGTACAAAACGACCCCCCCATGCGCCAAATTTCGAAAAATATTAATTTCAGCACTGCTATCTCTAATTCTGTATAGCAAAGTAAAACATATTATAAGAATTGTTTGGTGCAAAGAAAAACTCCAATCGACGAAATAGTTTCCGAGATAGACATATAAAACAAAAGCAACCTTTCCCAAAAAAAACAAATTTGGGTTTTTGGGCGCCCGCCAAAAGGAAAAAAACCCCCTACGTGCCAAATTTTCCGAAAAATATTAATTACAGCACTGCTATCTCTAATTCTTATACAAGTAAAACTTATTATAATAAATTGATTGGTGCAAAGCAAACCTTCCAATCATGACAAATTGGTTTCCCGAGATAGACATAAAACAAAAGCAACCTCAATTGTGGCAAAGTACAAAACGACCCCTCCCTACGTTCTACATTTCGAAAATATTTAATTTCAGCACTCGCTAATCAAGAGTCGAAGTTCAGCGTAATAATGAAGCGTAAAGACACGCATGTCATGATTAAGAAATTACATGTGAGATGCAGGTAAGAAGAAGCGCAACCCGAGTGAGATCGAATAGCTGATTGTGGGCGCCGAGAGTGCACCGGAGCACACTACACAGATACGACACAGGACATATTGAGTATCAAAGAGCCGACAGCCACTATGAATGCTTAAAATAATCTCGAAAAATAATATAATACAGCAACAATAAACAAATATTCATGTTATATAGCAAATTGTATAAAAAAAAATATAAAAAATAGAAATTGATTGAGGTGCAAAAGTCAACACCTCACCACAAGACGATAGGTTTCACAGAGATAGAACATAACACAAAAAGCAACACTCAATTGTGAGCAAAGTACAAAACGACCCCCCCTTACGTATGACAAATTTCTGTAAAAGATATAATATTACAAGACTCTATTAATCATAATCATCTGTAATCAATATTTCAAAGAAGAAACACTATTATACAAGAATTTGAAATGGAGGATGCCAGCAAATCTCCATCAGACGAATAGTTTCCGAGAAATAGAGAAACAGATCCATATAAACAAAAAGACTACACATTGGTGCAAGTACAAAAACGAGATCATCACACCTTAGTACGAAGATTTGAAAAATTATCCATTTTCAGGACTGCTATGCTCTAAATTCTTTATACAAGTCGAACAACATTATAGGTAAATACGAGAGGGAAAGAACTATAACTCACAAAATACTACGACAGAATAGGTTCCGAGATAGACATAAAAAATATGCAAACACTCAATATGATATGCAAAGTATACAAATTCATCCCTATACTAGTGCAAAATTCGAAAAAATAAAATTAATTATGCAAGTGACTGGAGACACATCTCTATTTCTATAACAAAAGTAAAGCACATTTATAAATGGTGTAACAAAGCAAACTCCAGATCAGACGAATAGAATATTACCGAGAATAACAAAATGATGACCTCAATTAGTTGCACGAAAGTACAAAACACACCCACGACGGCCAGTCTATTTCGAAAAAGAATAATTTTATATTGCTATCTCAAAATATATTCTTCGTAATACAGAGAAAAAGTAAAGCACGAAGAAAACACATTATATGAAAGACGAAATAAAAAGCAGAGAAATATCGATGTGGGTAAGCCAAACACACAAGCAAACTCCGCACAAATCAGACGAATAGTTTCCGAGATAGACATAAAAACAAAAGCAACCTCAATTGTGCAAAGTAAAAACGACCCCCCGTTACGTGCCAATTTCGAAATTATTAATTTTCAGCACTGCTATCTCTAATTCTTTGTATACAGTACACATTTGAAATTGGTTGTGCACAGCAAACTCCAATCGACGAATTAGCTTCCGAGATAGACATAAAACAAAAGCAACCTGCATTGTGAAAAGTACAAAAACGACCCCCCCTTACGTGCCAAATTTCGAATAATATTAATTTACAGCAATGCTATTCCTAATTCTGTATACAAGTAAAACAATTATAAGAAATTGATTGGTGCAGAAGCAAACTCAACTCAGACCGAATAGTTTCCGAGATGGACCATAAAAACAAAACAACCCTCAAATTGTGCAAAGTACAAAACGACCCACCTTACGTGTCAAATTTCCGGAAAAATATAATTTCAGCCACTGCTATCTCTAATTCTGTAATACAAGTATAAACACATTATAAGAATTGATTGGTGCAAAGCAAACTCCAATCAGACGAATAGTTTCCGAGATAGACACAAGAAATAAAAAGCAACCTCAATTGTTGCAAGTACATAATCGCCCCCCTTACGGTGCAAATTCGAAAAATATTAATTTCAGCAATGCTATTCTAATTCTGTTACAAGTCAAAACACATTATAAGAAATTGATCGTGAAGACAACCTCCAATCAGACGAATAGTTTCCGACGATAGACATAAAACAAAAGCAACCTCAATTGGTGCAAAGTTACAAACGACCCCCCTTACGCTGCAAATTTCGAAATATTAATGTTCAGCACTTGCTATCTCTAATTCTGTATACAATAAAAACACATTAAAACGAAATTGATTGGGCAAACAAAATCCAATCAGGACGAATAGTTTCGGAGATAGACATAAAAACAAAAGCAACCTCAATTGTGCAAAAGTACAAAACGAACCCCCTTACGTGCCAAATTCGCAAAATATTATTTTCAAGCACTGCTATCTCTAATTCTTTATACAAGTAAAAATACATTATAAGATTTGATTGGTGCAAAGCAAACTCCAATCAGACGAATAGTTTCGAGATAGACATAAAAACAAAGCATCACTCATTGTGCAAAGTCACAAACGACCCCCCTTACGTACGAAGATTGAAAAATATCCATTTCAGGACTGCTATCTCTAATTCTTTATACCAAGTAAAACACATTATAAGAAATTGATCGGTGCAAGACAAACTCCAATCAGACGAATAGTTTCCGAGATAGACATAAAAACAAAGGCAACCTCAATTGTTGCAAGTACAGAATCGACCCCTCCTTAAACGTGCCAAATTTCGAAAATACTTAATTTCAGCACGCTATCTCTAATTCTGTATACAATAAGAACACATTATAAGATTGGTAGCAAAGCAAACCCAATAGACGAATAGTTTTTCCGAGATAGACATTAAAACAAAAGCCAACTCAATTTGTGCAACAGTACAAATCGACCCCCCCTTAACGTGCAAATTTCGAAAAATATTAATTTCAGCATGCTATTCTAATTCTGTATAACAAGTAAACACATTATACAGAATTGATTGTGCAAAGCAAACTGCCAGATCAGACGAATAGTTTCCGAGATGGACATAAAAACCAAAAGCAACCTCAATTGTGCATAAGTACAAAACGACCCCCCCTTACGTGTCAAATTTCGAAAAATATTAAGTTTCAGGCACTGCTATCCTAATTCTGTATACACAGTAAAACACATTATAAGAATTTGAATGTTAGTGCAGAAAGACGTAATAAGCGAAACTCCAGACGTATAAGGCGACGAATAGTATCAAGAGATAGACAAGACACAAACAGAAGAGCCTGTCCATTTGTACAACAGTACAATAGATCCCATCTTACGTACACAATTTCGAAATAAATTATAAGGCGATCTGAGCTATCAGATCATAATGCTATTCCTAAACGCAGAGTAAAACTGAGCACAGTTATAAGAAATAGTCGCGGGTCTCATAGACAAACTCACATACAAACAGAATTAATTGCCTGACAAGACAATAGGTAATCATAAAAAACAAAAAACAGAGTATAACCTCAAACATATGAGATAACACAAATTCAGATACAAAATAAAAAAAAATTTAAAAAATACGATCGCAGAACACCTCAAGATGCCAAAATAACGTAAAAAAAAGAAAATAATATTAATTAAAAAATGTCCAACACAGAGTTATTATCTATTCTGTATAAATTACCTCCAGAAATCACACTATATAATGAAGATAAAAATGTAGATGAAAATAATCAAGACAAAACTTATATAATATATATATATATTATATGATACATAAAAATCAAAAAAGAACTAATCATTATAAATCTATACATAGATGATCATATATTAGAGTTATAACTTTTCCTTTTAAAATATAATAATATTTGAAGAAAAATCTCTCGCACAGATAATATTTAATATTTATGGATTCGCTCTATATATCCTAGAATATCTTGAGAGAGAGAGTGAGGACACAGTATAGACTGAGTATCTGACCACGAATCGCTATGCTGATGAGTAGATCACCTAATAGAGAGATTGAACAAGATATATAATACGTAACGCACATCAATAATTACGACGCATAACACAAACAGACGCCCGACATATACAGTAAGCAACACTGTAGAAATAATATATAACTACACATCAACAGCAATGCTATCTCTAATTCTGTTACAAGTAAAACACATTTAAGAAATTGATTGGTGGCAAAGCAAACTCCATTCAGACGATAGTTTCCGGAGAATACGACATAAAACAAAAAGCACCTCAATTGTGCAAAGTAACTAAAATGACCCCACCTTACGTGACAGAATTTCGAAAATATTAATTTCAGCACTGCTATCCTCTAATCTGTATACAAGTAAAACACATATAAATTGATTGGTGCAGAAGCATAAACTCCAATCAGAACGAATAGTTTCCGAGATAAACATAAAAAACCAAAAGCAACCTCAATTGTGGCAAAGTAACAAAACGACCCCACCCCCTTACGTGCAAATTTCGAAAAATATTAATTTCAGCACTGCTATTCTCTAATTCTGTATACAAGTTAAATACACATTAATTAAAGAAATTGATTAGTGCAAAGCCACTGCCAAGTCAGACGAAATAGTTTTCCGAGATAGACATAAAAAACAAAAGAAACCTCAATTGTCAAGTAAAAACGACCCCCTACGTGCCAAATTTCATCTGATTAGAGTATTACCAAGGGGGACAACACGAAAAGAGAAATGACGAATGAGAAGCACGAGCGTTAACAAGACGAAGAGCGTAATGAAAGACGAGCGTGTGAGTCGTATGATCAAGAGACGATACTGTCAATCAGGTATATAAAAAGACTAAAATTAAAGAACTAAAAAATTAAAAAAATAAAATATAAATAATTTTGAAAAAATATAAAAAATCAAAATATAAAAAATGAAAAAATTTAAAAATCGAAAATATAAAAAATTATAAAAAAATATAAATATAAAAACATGAAAAATACAAAAAAATATAAAAATCAAAATATAAGAATTCTAAAAATATAAAATTTCAAAAAACAACTCATAATTTTAAAAATTTTGGGCGAACGGTGATACGACGAACTGCTATGACAAAAGACGTCTAATTAAAAAATGCGACAAAGCATAAGAATGAAGACGAATAAACCACACAACCAGCACGAAAGACAACACGAAAGAGAAAGACGAATGAGAAACTACGTGCGTCGTAATACACGAAGATCGGTAAGAAAAGATCGAGCGGTGTGAGTCGTATGACAAAAGACGATATTGTCAACAGGTAATAAAAAGAACCTAAATTAAAAACTCAAAAAAATCAAAAAGTAAAAAAAAATTTGAAAAATATATAAATATTAAAAATATAAAATGAAAAATATAAAAAATGAAAAATATAAAATTCAAAAAATATAAAAAATCAAAAATAAAAAAATCAAAAATATAAAGAACAAACAAGTTATAAAAAATCAAAAAATATAAAAATTCAAAATATATAATTTTTAAAATAATTTTTTAAAAAAACACCTCAAGAGAATTATTACCAAATTTTGGGCGAACGGAGAACGCACGAACCTGTTAATGAACAAAAAGACGTCGAGAATAATCGACCAAAGCACAAGAAATGAAGGACCGAATAAAACAACAACGACGACAACACACGAAAAAGACAACACGAAAAGAGAAAGACGATAGACCGAAACACGAAGCGTTAACACGAAGAAGGTAAGACAAGACGAGCGGTGGAGGTCGTATGACAAAAAGCGATAATTGTCAACAGGTAATAAAAC
>BOPP01000042.1:0-26326 GCA_017312745.1 Gryllus bimaculatus
AATAGTTTAATATTAGTTATATATTGCTAATTCAAATTTTGTCCAGAACAGATTTTACTGTGTTTCGATTATGGGAGTGAGCGCTAACATGACTTGTATACTGAATGTATGATTATTAGATTGATCCTGTTTGAATAATGATGAATATGCCGTCGATTGGTTATTATGGTATGGATTAGGATGAAGGTAGGATAGTGATGTACATTGTCTAGCGGATATTGATTAGGACAATGAATTAATGGGTTTGATGGGATTCACGTTAGAAGGTGGGTGTATGCTTTTATGAATTTTTCAATTGGATCTGCTGCCTTTTTGTCTATGCTGGCAGCCTTTATAGTTTAGCAAGTATGTTCGTACCACACAATTAAACGCACTTAGGGGGGCAGATTTAATTTGGTACACTCGGAGTAGTGAGCTGGCCAGTAAATATGACACACCGTGGCTGAAGCCACAAATTGCCTGGAATGCCCAAATCTCTGACAACGTTAATCTGGATTCAAGGACTTGATTCGGTTTCTGAATTCATAGATAACTATACCAAAAAGCGGTTAAGTTTGAATATTTCTTTTACTTTGGTAATATTCTTAAGTCGATTGCACATATAGGTATGGGACACTTGTCTTATTATAAAGTCTTGCTACTTATATTGCTGGAATTTAATCTTGTCAGTTCCTGTGAGTAATTCCTTCGAGGAGTAGTGGGAATGTCCTTCATTACAACGGCTAACGTTTTTATGAAGGGTCTTTATAAGAAATGGAACTCAATTTTTTTCTGTTTCACAGAATTTTTCTAAAACTCTATAACTCAGCTTATGGAGTAATGAAATTTTATAGCGTCTTTTTTCTTGGTTTAGTTGTGAAGTCCGTCTTAACGTTCTTTTTTAATATCATTTACAAAAGTTGAAAGTTATTGGCAATTGTGCACTATAATTGGGGGGAATTTTAATATTGGATCGTTTTAGGTTCTTCTATTATGGCTTTCTAATGTTCCTAGCAGCTTATACCTATTTGAAAAAACAGGAATATATCCTGGATATATCCTCTTCTGGGCGAGCGTGACCTCTTCGTTTAGGCTCACTGACCATGTTCCTGCCGTACCATTGGAGCTGCGGTTGTTGTGTGCCAGTTGTGTTGTGGGGTTGCTGTTGCAGATGGGTTGTGGGGCAGGTAATGATATGAGTTAGCAAGTTGAGAGAGTTCGCATTTCCACCATTTTGTTTGCTGATGTTGGAGGTGTTGTAGTTGTAGCTGGAGAAGTTATTGCTGTTGAAGTATTGTTGATTCTGGGATGGGTTGCACGGTTCACTGATAAGGCGCGTTTTCACGCACCATTTCACTATAGGTACGCGTCCATTGCGCTTACGAGAATTAGGTTGCCCCGTAACGAGCAACATAGTTGTGAGCCAATTCACTGGTTTTAAAAAAGATTTGTTAGCTTTGACTACAACTAAAATAACACTTTTTTTGAACGTGGCACTGTTCCACCGCTCACGAACGAACGACACTGGCCACTGAGTGTTCGCATGATCGCTGCGGGTATCCACTGTCAAGAGCGATAAGGCCAGAGCTACCATGCGGGCACAAGGGCGTTTCGCCTCGGGGGCTCGAACGCACTTGTATTTGCAATTAAGAGGCCCTCAGTCTCTGAAACAGATACCCCACAGTAGGCCACTTGTACGACATGTCTACGTCTACATTTTTCATTGGCTATTGCTGCAGGTATGCACCGTGGAGTGCCTTCTGCTTTCATTTGACCATTCTGTTTCAAGAGTGGACTGTTGCTGGTTCATGTCGTTTCGAGGCTGAGAGTGTAAGATTATCATCTTCTTGTTTTACCACTTCATGTAGTTGCGAGATTTGAGCTTTCTTTCCAAAATACTCTCTTCGTAATTGAATCTGCCTGATGTGTAGATTTGAGAGGTTACCATGCCTCGTCCTCGCTTTTCTCGGCTAACGTAACCCTTTCAGTACAACTCCTGGGTGTGGTGGTATCTAAAGGCGAGTATTTTGTTCTCTCAAGATCTTTCTATAGCATCGATGTCTGTCTTGGTCCATTTCACAACACCTATAGAGTATGTGAGTACTCGTATAGCATAGTGTTAATTGCTGTAGTAAGGTTTTTTGAGTTGAGATGGCGTCTTCAGCAAACTGCATTTAGTCTACGCTCCAAACTCTGCTTTCAGTTCCTCTTTATTTTTGGTTGAGGTATAAAGCTTTGCTGAATTCCAAGATATTTGTAAAATTAATTCGTGTTTACGTCTGTTATAGTCTCTTTGGGTTACTGTTTCAATTCCAATGTTCAGTTGTGAGCTTGTCCCTTCTCACACTCTGGATCTTACATTTATCAATTCCAAGTTGCATCCTCTATGTCATTAGAAAACTTTCAGTGATTTCTAATAATTTTTCCAATCCACGTTTTGAACAGAGAACAGTTTGATATCATCCATATAAGCAAGATGAGTACTTTATATTTTATGATGCCTTTTAGTTCGAATCCTTGTTCCATTCATTGTCCAGTAAAGTTGATAGTGGGTTCATGCTAAACAGAACCAAAAAGACTTAAACTGTGTCTCCCTGAATATTCCACGTTGATGTCTAGTGTCCTGGTAATCACTGTCTTGACGTTAGTGGTGATATGTATCGTGGTACAACTGCATTTGTTCATGGATGGTTTTGAGGAAATGTACAATACGGATTTATCCTATATGTTGTCAGGAGTTGATAGCCTGTCTGGGGGACCATGTCAAAAGCTTTTTTATAAATCAATAAAGCACGTGTATATATTGCGGGTCTTTTGGATGCCTGGGTCATGATAACACTGTCGATTATTAGTGTTCCTTACATCTCATGGAACCCTTACAGCAGCCTTTCTGTGTTCTGGTGATGGACTTTTTTTTGTGAACAGTGCTGTTCTATTACAGATAGGAGCAGCTTGTGGTGATTTTGTAGAATGCGTTGAGGCACGTGATTGGTCTAAATTTGGAAGGGTCCACTGTGTTTGCTAGTCTTGGGTTTCATGAACGTGTTACCCTCACAAAGATAGGAAGTGATTTCTGTAGATAATAGTTGCTCAGTTCCAATATCTTTGTATGTAGGACCTGGTGAATCTCTTGAACCAGAAATTATGGAGTCCGTCCAGTCCAGGGCATTTCCAATGTGCTGCTTGCGCATGACTTCTTTCAGAGTGTTATTTCACATGGACGATGTTGCCATGGTCCGTATGTTCTCTGAGTCCTCGTCAATTTTGTTGCAGCCATGGCGCGTTCCTGTTGTGATTTTCAGTTGACCAGACATTGCTCCAGAACTCTTCTACAGCTGACTTTCTCTGGGAATATGGTCAACGTATTTCTTCCCTCCGCATTTTCTATAAAAAGTCTTCTGGTTTTTTATGAAGTCCCGGTTGTCTATTTTCCTACTAAGGCTTTGGAATAACGTCGCAGTCGCTGACTGTAGATTCTCAGTTGTTGTTTAAGAGTGTCTGCAAAGTCTGCAGCGAGAGTTTTATTTTCTGAGTTATGTTGTGCATGCGTTCGGTATTCTTTTTGATGTTGGAGACTTTGTTTCGCATACGTTTACTTCGGCTTCCTCTCTGGAACGCCTCAATCACTGCAAATCTGTTCTTATGCCGTCTATTTTCTTTTGAGTCTTCGTTTCAACGATGGTTCTCTCTGCTGCCGTAGTTATGTGACTGCTGGCTTCAATCATCTTACCGCCATTCATCTCACAAACTGCTACGGCCATACAGTGAAATGTAGAGTCTAGCTGACGATAGGAAAAATATTTTCACTTTCACAAGGTTAAGATCTTCTCATTTACTGTCTTAATCAGGATCGCGAGCTTTCTGGAGTTGTTTCGTTTAGGGATCCTTGCCTATAGCGAGGGTCAAGTCCCTCAAATTCTGCAATTGCCAACCGATATTGAGATTTCAAATTTTCACACAGAGTCTTCCATAAGTGTTTCGGCTTCCCTGTCAGGCTGGTTACTAATTGAAGTTATATCATCGGTCTCTTGGTCTTGGGAGGTGTTTGCAGTGTTGCCGTGCTTTGTATTTGAAATTCTGCCTGACTTCATTTGTAATTTGCTGTTTTCTGACCTGATTCACCTACTTTTCGGATCTATAAATCAGTGCTCTACGGTCAGCCACGTTTTGTTCAGTTAGATGGGACGATTGCGGATAGAGTTGAGTGAAACGTGCGTGTAATTCCTGCCTGTAAGCCATACGGGAGTTCGCAACGGGTGATGCGTAAATATAATCTGATAATGTTTCATTCATTTCATCGTCACTGTAATCTCCGTCGTGGTAGGCCTGCTTGGTGGTCCCGAGTAATGTCCGGGAAACACTGTCGGCAGGTGCAGCTGTATGTTCTTGTATGCTGCCATTCGGTCTCGTCTGTAGCAAGTCGGGTGTCCGGCGTGCGCCCGCCTGCTCAGCAGCACGACCAGTCGTGCCTGTGCGCTCACCAGGCAGCGGCATTTCATCTGTATTATTATCATTCATTCTCCATACATGACGGATGGGGTGCATTTTATGCCTCCTGCCAGGCCCAGCTGTGAGCCTCGCTCACTGAGGCTTGTGGAGCCGCTGTTGATCATGAAACTGATTCTCCACCCGCTTCCCTAGGTTCAGATCCAGTTGGAAAACCTGTACCATCCTCATAGCGCTTACCTAGTATTACCTTCTAGTAGCCCTATCAGGACCCCCATCTCTCATTAGTTTATCGGCGGCCACTCCGCGAGGGCAGGCGGTTACACAATCTGGAGTGCGACTTAACAGGGCTCCCGCGGGAAGGGTGAGAGTGGAGTTGCTGTGCAGGAGGTTTTGTCTTACACATTGCACCCTTGAGCCCATTATTATATTATTATTATTATTATTATATTATTTTATTATTATTAATTATTATTATTGTGAATCAGGCTGTCAGCTGTTTTTAAATTTATTGCTATCGTCTCCAGGCAGTCAGAGGTGGGACACTCAATTTGAGAGTGATAAAGTTTTTTACGTATTATAATCGCTACCCCACCCGCAGCTTTATAAGAAGGTCTGTCATTTCTGTATATATTAAAGCCTGGTATTTTGAATTTATCAGATGGGTGAAAGTGCGTTTTCGTAACGCAAGCAATTTGTATCTCATGGAAGAATAAGAAGTTACTAAAAATATTATCTTGTTTACTTAGTCTATTTGCGTTCCACTTTAAAAATTTTAGGTTCTTGAGCTGGCTACAATTCATTTTTGTAACGCAGTTTGAATCATAACTTGTATTTGTGGTAAAAGAAAATTTATAATCTGAGTAATTACCGTACTTGTGATCAATTCGATTAATTTAATCCTATCGATGTTTTGATTTGTGAACGGCGTATTTTTAACGTTCTCCTGAGAGTTATTTATCGGTCTTGTCCAAGAGCCTGGTCTTTCGTGTACGGGAGGGAATTGTGCATTGTTATAGATTGGAGGTTGGCTGCATCCGGCTTGCCTGTTTTCATAATTAATCTCTTGACCTTGTGAGCTATACTGTGCCTTAGCTTGGCCTGCGTTATATCTCTCTCCAGTTGAGGGTTTATTAAGTTTTTTATTTCATTCGCTTTTTGTAAAAAGGGCAACCACGATAATTTGCAGCGTGATTTTGTTTGCAATTCGTACAGGAGGGTTTTGCTCCCGATTTAGGGGAGTGTGCATTCAGAAATAGGTGGTGGTCATTGAGGCATTTCACGCATTCTCGGGTTGTTATAACAGTTACTTGCGTATGCCAACTTAGCAATCGTGTGTGACATTTTTTACATTGGATGGAGAGTTGGTTTTAGTTCGTAAAAAACTCTAACAATGCAGTAGTCTAATTCTTTAGCTTTAAAATGGCTCTACCGAGCCACACGGTCTCGGAGCATCTACAGCTACTATCTGCAGGGGTTTTCTATTTTTGCCATAAAGTCTTATTACTTTGAATGCAGGGAATTTATCATTAAGTTCTTTTTTAATATTGTTAATATCTAGACACTCCGGTACATATTTTATTACAACTTCAAATGACCTTACAGATGGGTCTTTGAAGGAAAAGAACTCTATCTCACAGAATTTATTTTCACAGAATTTTCTAAATTTTCGGAAGTCATCAATGTTACTAAATTGCTCTTTAAATTTATTGTTACTGTATTTGACTTCAAAATTTTCATTTTCATTTTTCATAATGTCCTCTTCAAGTAGTTTATAGTTTAGCAGTTCATCTTCTCTTTTATTATAATTTTGAATAATAATTGGGGGGATGTTTACTGCTTTAAATACATTATCATTTTCCTCTGTTATCTAAATATTCAAATTTTTTTTCGTACAGGTACGTTATATATCATTTGATTTACTTCTGCTTGCGATCGTTTTTGTCTTTTTATCATTTAACATTTCACTAAAATCAGTTTCTTTTATGTATATATCTACCTTTATTGGTTGATGTGTTGGGAGTACGTTGAATTGCGGTCTGTCCGCGCTGCTCAAAGTTCTTTTTGGCGTTTGGTGACTCCTCGTCAAGGTTTTGCAGATCTGAAGGAGGAGGCAGAATCCCGGCAGTGACAATGATGTAATTGCGGCGGTTGAACTGATACTGGTTTTGTTAAACTTAGCTGTTGAGTTTGAACCATGTTTGCATTAACACCCTGCGGTGGCAAGTTTACACTCGTTTGTGACTGGAATGGAATGTATCCAGCTGATATTGCTGCAACATTTGACCATTTTGAAATGCGAACATGTTATTTTCCATTGCGCTTGTGCGAGAGGTCTCACCAACAGTTGAAATTACAGTTTGTTGCATCCATTGCCATTTTTATATGCTACGCCCTTGCCGGGGCAGCCGTTTTCACACATATCACTGACCTAGTGTTAAGGCTTGTTATATACACTTTAAACAAAATAAATAATAAATAAACGAAAGAATAACTAAAACCTACAACTGGTTTTACTAGTATACACTTTCACAGTTCCAATCAGCGCGTCGATAACACAGTAAACTCACTGGTAGTTGTGGAAAGCTTATCGTGAGGAGCGACTCTCGCGGAGGTCTTACCCCGACGGGAGCTGAGCTCGAACTGGTAATTAACTGAAAGACGTACATCGATAGATCGTCACATCGTAACGATCCACTATGATCACATCTATTATTGCTTGTTTCTTCTTGTAGGTCGCGCGCACATTCACTCTGCCTAATACTTTATTGGGGGTTTTACCGAAGCTCGTCAAATTCTTATGTACACTTGAGTACCTGGGTGCCCCTATTCGGTGGTATGTATCTAAATTAATTAACGTAACCGCCGCCTCTGCGTCTAGTAAAAACTCCACGGGCTGCTTTCCCAGCTCTACTTTCACCGTCAGTTTGTTTTGCCCCTTGCCGTTGAGCACTTCACTGATCACATCAATTTCCATTTCTTCTTCTCGTAAGGAGGGGCATTCTTCGGTGGTGTGGGATTTGGCACAAAGGGCGCACATCATTGGTCGTCGACAGAATGTCCTTGTCCAGTTTTTGACAGCGTTTGTATTGGGGGATACGGTCGGAATTTCTGTAATGTTCGATCCTAGTCCTGTAGTTGTCTATGTACATCAGTTTGTTTTTGGCCTGCCAAGTTCTTTTTTGTAGTGTCAATTACGTACTGTCCAAGTGTGGTAAGGTGTCCGTTAACGTCGCGTCGGTTCATTTCAGTAATGTGGAAACGGGAAACAAAGTCGTGGAGGTTTGACCTAATTCTTTCGAGGTCGTATTTAGGGGGGAGTCCTTTTAGGACAAATTTCTCCTTGATCTCTTCTGTCATTCTATTGTTTGAGTATGAGATGTTTACAAAATATAGGTATTTGAGGTCTGTTGTAGATATTAGTTCTAGTCGGTCCCGAATCTTGTTGTACGCGGACATTGTTAGGGGTTGAAACAAAAGTTAAGTCCTGTTGCATTTGGCAGTCATTGCGTTGTGGCTGTTTTTTAATGCCTGGCTCAGGTCTTAGGAGTTGAGGGATTTAAGGTTTATTCGGAAAGGTCCTAGTTTGCTTTTCATCGGTGGGGGTTTTAGTTGTTGGGAGTGTTATTGTTCGGTTGCGGTATAGGGTTTTCTGGAATCTTGTTGTTGTCGTCTGAGGTGCTGGAGGTACAAGCTTGGAAGTGAGGTTGTTTCATACTCCATCAACTCCTCCGTGCCCGGCTGGAAACGAGGGAACTGCAGCGGAGAGCGTCTGTTGACTGCTTCTATTAACACAGCCGGCTGCTGCGCGTGCGCCTCTGCCTGTTGACGCTGCTGTTCCTGGTGTTCCTTCTTCCGTTCAAGCTGCTGCTCTTGTAGTAGCTGTATCTGCTGCTGCATGAGCGCCATCTGCTCGCCGCCCTCCGTTTTGTTTCTCGTCGCCAGTTTGTGTCCAAAAACGTACTTTCGTAAAAACAGATTTATTACAGTCTTCCACGAGTACAACGTAACCATTAACAAGAGAGTTCAACAATGTTTCGAGAGATGTACCGAGAAAAGCCAAAATCGCCGTTAACCAAGATGTCCAATATTCACTGCAGTAGTCGAGATGTCACAATCCAGAAGAGTGTGTCCGTTACATTTAGCCGCTTCGTAGTCACTGAACACAATAATACTTAAGCACACTTTACTGCCTGGAGGCGCTGACTGTCCCTCTGCTCGCTGGGCGCCGCTTTATACCCCGCTGGGGCTAAAGGTCCGCGTGCTAGCCCTGGTGTATGGGATTTCCAGCATTGCAGTTGTGGATCCAGTTTACATAGTTGAGATAATTGATTGCCCCACGCTCTTGGATCTTGGCTGTATTACTGCATTTACTCTTTGGCCCTTCGATTTAACACGGGCAAATTCGGCATCTTGGGCAAACAGACAGGTGGCACTTTCCTCTGGACAGACTGCATTTACCTTCTCAATTTCTTGTTTTGAAGAGTCTCTGCCCAGATGGGTGCTGCATAGAGCATTTTCGAGTGCATCACACTCGTAAGAATTCGTCTCGTCTTGTCGCCGGGGCCCCTGGTGTTCGGCATCAATCTTAAAAGCGATGCGGCTATTCTTAGGGCTTTTTCTGTCGTCTCGGTAACGTGTGGTCCAAAACTTAGCTTCCTGTAAATTTCCATTCCTAGGTAGCGAAAGCTCTTGCGACATTGTACTTCTTCATTGCCTATTAGGAATGTTGGGTTAGAGTAGGATCGTCTGTCGGTGATAAGCAAAGCTTCCGTTATTTGGGCTGCCACTTCCAGCCCTTTGGACGTCAGGCTTCTCATCACTCTTCTCAGGGTGTCGTTTCCGATGACCTCTGGTAGGGCCGATGTTTCCGCCATTGCCACTATTATTGTATCGTCAGCGTAGCCCATTATTGAGACATTTTGCGGGAGTTTTATGCTCAATAGACTGTCGTATATAATATTCCATAAGATAGGACCAGGTTTCGAACCTTGTGGGACACCACAAGTCATCTCGATTTCAAGAGGTTCTCCTTCACCTTCGTAAATTGTCTTTCGGTCGCTTCGGTAGCTCCTTATCATACTGGTGAGATACTCTGGGGTTTTCTTCTCTATCAGAGCCTTGATAATCTCCCATTTGGCCGAGTTCAAGGCGTTCCTGATATCGAGCGTTACGACGGCACAGAATTCTTTTTTTGCTCCCTCTTTGGCTTCTCTTGTCTTTTCTACGACTGTTTTGATAGCGTCGACTGTCGATCTACATTGTCGAAAGCCATATTTGCCATATTGCATTGCCGACAGACTGTGTTTCCTCTAGCCATGTCTGTGGTCTTTGTAGAATCAGGCCCTCGAATACCTTTTCCATCGTGTCTAGTTGAGAGATTGGTCTGTAAGACGTGGGCTCGTGTTGTGGTTTGCTGCCTTTTAAGAAGAGAGCACGTTTCTGCTTTTCCCATACACCCGGAAAAACGTTTTCCCACAAGCATCTATTATAGGTTTTCAGAAGAAGTTGAGGGGTGGACCTTTGCCACTGTCTTCAGAATTTCGTTGTGTATCCCGTCGAGTCCTGGGGCTTTTTTGTTCTTAAGGGTACTGCATACTTTTAGTAGTTCTTCTGGGGAAATATTTGGTCTTCTGTAATTTTCCAGGGTTAGCATTGTTCTATCGAAGGTTTCTGATGCGATGGAAACAAATTCTTTATGATTTGGACTACCCATATAGGGTCATCCAATCCTGTAGTTCTCCGCCTGCAATTTAGTTTTGTTGTGACAATTTGATACGGTTTTCCCCACGGGTCGTTGTCTATTTTCTTTAATAGCTCCGTCCAGCAGTGGTTTTTACTATTGTTGATAGCGTGTTTGAGGTCCTTTCTGCATTGTCGAAGAGCCACTCTTAATGTCTGCGATCCTTTGGAGCGCGTGTACTGACGTCTCGTTTTTTACACTTTTCTCTCAGTTCTGAGATTTCGTCCGTCCATGGGTACACTGGTTTGGGGTTGGTTTTCGACCTCTTTGGCATAGATCGGTTGCACGTCTCCTTGACGGTATTAATCGTTAGACCCAGTAGTTTGTTTCCTGGGCCTTGTGTCCAATTCAATTCGTTCAGGGTCGCTTGTTCCTTCAGGAACTCTTCTAGAGAGCTCTGGTCTAGTTCACGTTCCATGAGGGTTTCAGCTTCTTTTCCCGTACTTTAATTTCCTGCGTTTTATTTTGTATGCCGAACTCTATATATTTATGACCACTGAGAGAGACGTCTTCCAGAACCGTCTAGTTGTGTATTTGTCCCGCGGTTTTCCTCGAGGACAGGGCCAGCTCGATGACTGATCTCGTGTCGTATCTCGCGTAGGTTGCTACTCCTCCGTTGTTCAGCACCACGAGGTTTCCCCTAGCTACCATGTCTGTGACAAGAGACCCCTTCTGTCTCTTGATGAACTCCCACTCCGAGGATTTCCGTTGAAGTCCCCGGCTATTAAGATTCTCCAGTAGCGGTACGAATGTCATCTTCCTAGGTTATGCCAGTTCTATTTCGAATGTATGAAAGGGGGTCATTCGGGGAGACTGTAGCAGCTATAGATCGAGCAGACCTTATATTCAATCCATTACGAATCCCTTGTTCTCATTCTACCGACCCTTCGAATTTTCAGATCGGGTTGCAGACGTTAGAGAGCTGATTTGCCGAGATAGATCCTGGTACCCATGTTCCCGAGACTGACTTCCTTGTATTGTTCTGATATGGCTATATCTATGTCTTTTTCTTTACCGTTTGCAGGAGAGGTTTTGCCTGCCTGGCGTTTCCCTAGTTTATTTGCAGGGTTTTAGCTCATTGTTTCTTTTGCTTGCTAGCGCGTTTTGAAACAACGTACAAAATTTACTGCCCGACGATGGTTGGTGTTCACCATGCTGTCCTAGCACGATAGGCAGGCCGTCTCCGTAGAACAGTCTTTTCATTGATGGCTTCTCCTCCACAAGTTCCAGCAGGATTTATCCGTCGGGCCGTAGCACCGTTTGCGATATGTCATATGCGGACACCGTAGCATCTATCACTCCTTACGTACATTACTACAGTATACCATATCTATTGCTATTTTCTTTTTCTGGAGAAGAGCTGCGGCCAAGTTCTGCGGCAATTTGACTATTGCCGATTGTAGGCCGGCGTGCCCTTTCCTTAAGTATCAGGCCATCTCCAGATCTGGTTTTCCTGTTTCTTTTCGGATGGCCTCCTTTACGTCATCTTCGGTGGACAACTCCATTACGTCTCGACTGACGATGGTCGACTGCTTAGTTAGGACCGCTACATCCGCTTTTCCTTCCAGGGTCTCTTTGAAGATGTTGTGGAATTCTTCTGTTTTTCCTTGCTCTTGAAGGACGAATAGGTATTCTTCTTTCTTTGTTTTCCTAACCATCTTAATGCCAGTCTCACCCTCTTTGGGTTTCATCTTTACGCTGATTTCTTTAAAGATGTCAACATATGACGTACCCACTTTCGCTGCCACTTTGATGGCGTTATTACTTTATTCTTTTTTGGTTTCTTTCTGACTTTTTGCCAGTCGTCTTGCTCGTCTTTCCAGAGGGAGGTGTTCATCTTCTTCGCTTTTGCCGTGTGCACTGGTTTCATCTACTTCCCTTGTGCGGGATTCGGAAGGTTCCCTTCTCTGACCGTCCTCTCGAGGTGACTTTTTTCCCCGTTTAGCCATGCTTACTTTCCTTTTTAGCCACGGTTTGTTGTCTTTTCTTGCCTATGTGTTCTCCTTGCCGCACACTTGTTCTCGAACTGATCCCATTTTGATGAACGCACTGCTCTTCTCCGTCAGTATTTCAAATAATGCCACGGCCTCTTTTTGTGTCGCTTTCACGGGCTTATGAATATTGCGCGCGTCGGCAACGATGGAATGCATGAACGCAAGTCTTTTTCCTATTTCGGAGATTGTTTCCCCCAGGTCTCTTAGGTCAGTCTGTTGACTGAGTGTTCTTATGGCTGGACATTCCTCCTCGGCATTTTCATCAACTTGAGCGTTCAGCGGGCTGGCCAAAAGGCTCGAGGTCCCTTGGTCCGCTTCTCGACCATTTACTTCACGCGGTATCGCGGTCACCTTAGAGCTATCAGCAATTTCCGCCATTGTTGGTAGGCCATCCACTCCCTTTGTGCGCTAGTGTCTACAGTGTGGCAACCGCAACGCCAGGGAGCGCTGAGGTTGCAGTAGTTAGGCAGCCACTGCTAGGGAGCTGTAGTTGTGCGTCAAGGTTCCACCCACGCCCGCTTAGCGCTGCCGATTTGAAGGGCGCTTCAGTAGTGGCACAAGAGGGTGGGTGGTAAGTTCAGTGCTGTCTGAGAGATTAAGCAATCATCCCGGATCTTGCCCTTATTTCCATACGTTAAGCATCGCTTTAGTGATTTGCGAGGACATACCTTGGGTCGCTCCTGCCCAGAATTCACTTGTATCTCCGGATTGAAGAGGCATCTAACATCCAGCGCGTTCGCACGGCACGATCAGTGCTTTCAACCTCCTGTATGTATGTATGTATGTATGTGTATGTATACTGTATATCACTATGCTATTACTGTGCTATCACTGAGAGATTGGTTAAAAGGCATGTTCATTACGAAAATATTTCAATGTACAATTATTGTTATATTAAAAAAAGAACAGTAATTTCTAAAAAGGTTTTTATTACCACCACTAGCCAAAAAGAGATAAACCAATAGGCGATTGACTGCCCACAGCTCGCCGGGCATGGCTCTTATAGCCGGCTCGGGCTGAAGGTCCGCCGGCTAGCTGTCTGATGAGGGTGCGCCCTCTTGCTCCGAAGCTTGGCGGCGCCGCGGCGTCTGTTAACGCCGCCCTCTCTTGCGCGGTGTCGGACCTATTCTCCGGCAGCACTTTCAACGGCACGCAGTCGACCATATCACCCTCCGCGCCCAAATGCGTCTTATACGGCGCAAACAGCACTGACCGACTGGCCCTCCTGGGCCGTAGTTCTGCGCTGGTCGAACTAGCGGGGTCGTTCCTGCTGGGGGCTGCTTCCGCCTGCGCCTCTGTGGCCGTCTGTTCTCCCGCTGACGTTCCTCCGAGTGGGGGGTTTCCTGCGGAGGATATATCATTAAATTCTTTCGGAACTCCTCTGGGGAGACCCCTGGCCGACTGTCCACTTTGTTCGTCCGGGATCTAATTTGCCCCTGGTGGCGCGTGTCCAATTTTTCCTCTGTACGGATTACGTAGACTCTACTTCCCCTAATTTGCCGTACCACCCCTGGCACCCATGCCGGCTCTTTTTTAAAGGACTGGATATAAACCCTGTCACCTACCTTGTACTTGGGGTGTGTACCTTCTGACCTGTGCGGGTCATCAGGGCTCAGGAGGTACAACAGGGTTCGGGGCTGCCTGCCGTGCAGAATCTTTGCCGGGCTCTTGCCCGTTTCGCCTGGCAGAACCCTATATGTCGCTAGGAACCTCAGGAGAGCTCTGGACTTGGGTGTTCCAGCTGCACGTGTTTTTCCCATCGCTGTCTTGAAAGTCCTTACGAAACGCTCCGCCTCTCCGTTAGACTGCGGATGGAACGGCGGTGCGCAGATGTGTTGGATCCCATTGTTCCTGCAGAACCTTGCAAAGTCCTGGGAGACGAACTGGGGACCATTGTCTGAAACTAGAACTGCCGGTAAACCCTCTGACGAAAATCCTTTTCAACATTTGACCGTCTGTGTCGATGTGGTGTTCCCTATTTCCACCACGTATGGGTAGTTGGATTTGGCATCCACTACCACCATCCACATGGACCACCAGAAGGGGCCGGCAAAGTCTACGTGTACCCTCTCCCATGGCTCTGCAGGTTCTGGTCATGGTGTTAGATCTGTGGGGGGCTCATTTTGATTGAGCTGGCATGCCTCGCATCTCAACATTTGGACGATGTCGGAGTTCATACCCTTCCATGCGAAATGTCGCCGTGCGAGTTGTTTGGTGCGCACGATTCCCCAATGCCCCCAGACTGCCTTTGTGAAGTTACATTTGCGAACTGACGAAAGAATGCGAACCTCCCTTCGCATTTCACCGGTAGACTGCCTTTGCCTGTCGGGGAGCGAGGAACTTGTGCAACGTCGGTAGACTGGACTCTCCTGCCCTCTGTCGGGGAGCGAGAAACTTATGCAACGTCGGTAGTGGTTCGCATGAGCGTTAAATGAGCGTTTTTATAACAGCTTGTGAAATGAAGTATTTCGTCCTTTTCGGCCCAACGTACTTTCACCACACTAGTGGAATTGACTCAAACTCATTAACACTAGAGTGTCAAGTGATGTGTAGCCGCAGCACCTCTTAACTCGTTCAGCACTCATAAGAAACCTAACAAGTTATTTCCATAGGTGATCGAATATTAAAGTGGCGGGCTTAATGACATTTTGAGCAAGCTTGCCACTATAGTCGTTTTATTTCGTTTCTAAATTTCCAACGCGATAAAATTTTTCACTTGGAGTGTTATATAGTGCATGTACTTGCCTTTCGCGTTTCAATCACTTGTTTGTAATCTATTCCAGGTCAAATACGTTATATGAGGGTGATCGAATATTAAAGGGAGACACTGCGCGATATACCAATGATATCGGGCATCGTCCGTTCACGTGATTTTCAATCTGTACTTATCGGGCGTGTTAGGAATATACATTTTGAAATAGCAGGCGTCGCCAAACCCGACAAGCATTTCATCGAAACATAAATTATATCCTGGGTCGTATAGCCTTGGTTTACAAATAACTTTAAAATATTTCCTAAAGCTGCAGCAAGAACTCTTACTATGCGTTCGTTTCTATCGTGTGGGTTATCAAATCTGATTGGTGCTAATAGAACTAAAAATCGATTTATACTCGTCACAACACGAAAGATTTCCTGTACTTGTGCGAAAAGCGATTTTACATCTTCACTAGTGGGAACCAGCAAAATCGCACGGTAAGATATGCAATAAATGTAAAATACTAGGCCCAGACTGATGTTTACAAAGCAAAATAAGTAGAAGAATCGGCGAACATATCTTATTTAATGCTTATTTTTGCATCTCTGTAGATATTCACTCTTACGGGCAGGATGACCGGGTACTATGCAGAACAATATCAATTGTTTGATAAATTAACTTTCCTCTAATATTGGGACCACTGTTTCCAAAATATTTTGTGTCAAATTTTGTTTTTTCTTCCATCATGAAATGTGATCTAATTTGAATCCGTCATCTTTTGATGATACTAGCAGTGACGGGGTTTGATTGAGCAGGATAGCTGGTGATAAATAATTGAAATCTTGTTGATTAGTGGAACTAATGGGCGTGAATTAAGGATTGCTTCTATTCCACATGCCAATGTAGTTAGTTCCTCGAAATTAAATATTTCATTACCCACTGTAGACTTGAATAGTCTTTTGAAGTTTTTAGCTGCTGCTTCCTATATTCCTCCTACATGAGGACTGCGCGGAGGAATGAAATGCCAAGTGTCTTGTAGATGCGCAGTAGCGTACTGAATTTGATGTTGTATCATCTTGTTTGATAGGAAATTCAGTACTTCATTTAATTATTTTGATGCTCCCTTGCAAGTTGTGGCATTGTCTGAATACATATTAGAAGGAAAACCTCTTCGATTTGTCTTTCGACAGAATGTAGCTAAGAAGGCTTCTTAATCTGATACCACTTAAATCTGATACTACTTCTAAATGTACTGGCTTGGTAGCTAAACAAATAAACACAGCAATGTAGCTTTTTGTAAATTATCTTGATCTGGACGTTCCTAGTCTGGTAGTAATTGGACCTGCATAGTATATTCCACAGTGAGAGAAATCTGGTGAAATTGTCACACTTGCAGCTGAGAACTGGCCGATTAATTGTGATTCTAGTTTAGATTGTTGAAGGATGTACGCATGATTTATTTATTTATTTATTTATTTATATTTACAGGTGTAACAAAGTACAAAATTTTAAAAAGTTGTTGGAAACCAAACCCATTTATTTCTCAGAAGAATAGTCTTTGCTTGAACTGCAATGACTATCATTATCATATTATGTTCTACCTGTTTAATTTATCAATTTTTGAAGGAAAAACAAATTAAAGAAAAATGAAAATATTAAATGAAAAATAATATAAACTATAAGTTAATTTAGACATATTAACATATATCCTTAGTCAACTGACATGGGTGATAGAATGATTGAATTACTGAATCATTTCAAATCTAATAATCCAGGATCTGATACGCTTTTCATTGTTCGTTATTATACATACAATTTGAGTTCTGTTTTAACGCGTGTGATTTATCTTGTATAACAAATATATAAAGCCAAGAGACGTCTACTATATTTTCGTGTATGATTTTTTCGGATATTCTGTGTTCCTCTTTTCCTGGCCAATAGTTTTTATAATCATTATACAATAACCAAAGTTTGTTAATAAGCTGTTTCTATATAAATTTATTCACGCCTGGGATTAATTCTATTTTCTCTAAATATTATTTCCGATGGAAAATATGTTGCTTTATTATAAATGATCTTCTATAATTTCATTTCTGTATATCAATTAACGCTTTCATACTTATCGTAGCTCCACCGATGCTACAAATACGAGGTTTGCTATGGACCAAAACAATGCTAGTAGTATATAGACATCAATTGCTTAGTATTGAGTATAGTCTCAACTAAAAGATATTAAATCAATTCTAACCTTTTTTTCACAATTTGTTGAATTTATGACCCATTTATAATTAAATCAATATAGATCCAATATTAGCATCTTATTTTCTTCATATCAGGACAACAAAATAATTAAGTATTGCTGAAATATTGTATCTTTATCGAATCGACAGGAATGCATATAATAACTACCATAAGTTACATCGTTTTTTGGATATTGTGTTCTTAAATAATTATCTTTTAGCCATGTAGTATCAATTTTCATATTTTTTCTCCTCGCCCCAAAAACCTCAGAACAATGTTTACCTTAATTTATTACAAGGTGTATCATCTGCAAATTATACAATTCTCCTTGAGTCAATATTCCAAAAATATCTAGTGTATAATAAAAGTATGGGCCCCAATATAGTACATTGGTGGACACACCGGCGGGCTTATAATTTGTTCCTCACTATTAGTTATTATTCCGACCAACCTGTTTTCTATTCGTCAAATAGCTTTTAAACATTATTAAGAAGTGCCTCTAAATCCCATTTATATAATTTGTTCAACAATATCTCATGATACCAGTATCAAATGCCTTATAGGATCTAAGAAGATAGTCAAACAGGATGTTTCAATCGATACTATAGTTGATTTCATCTGTAATAAATTTAATCGCATCTCCGTACTTTTGCCTTCCCTGGAAGCCAAATTGAATTTATTAATGATTTTGTTTTTAATAAAACAACACCTCTGCTTAACTATCTTTTCAAATATCTTGCGAAATTTAATATCATGATATAGGCCTATAATTTGTAACCTTCTTTTCATCATCTTTTTATAAATGGAAATCACTTGTGCTTTTTTGAATTCAGGAACCAATTTCACTTTGAAAAACATTTATTTTACATGATACAAGGGTTTGAAATATGAATTTAGATACGTTTTTTATTACGCAATAGAAAATTTTATCACATACCAGCGATTTTTTATGATTCAAGTTTTATTACTATTTGTATTTCATTCATTAGTGGGTAAATAAACATTGGATCGAGGAGGGATTCAATATATATTTTTTTCAAAGACAAAATTATCAAATCTTTAGGGATACCGACCAAATTTCGACGAAAATTTATTAACTAATTAGCAATAGGCAATTCACCTAGTAGAGGCAAATTTCCTTTTACTGGTAGGAATGTGTCGTTGATTTCTTTTTAAATCCTTTTATCCCAGTTGGAATAATAGATTTCCACATTAAATGACATTACAATTGAAAGATATCTCACGAAATGCTCATTATAGTATTTTTCTTTAGCTTGTTTTATAAAAAAGTTAGCATATTTTGTATTTAAATACTAGATTGTTAATTGATTATCTTGAGGGTTGTCTTTCACTTTCTTATATAAATAATTTTTAGTTCTACACGATCTTATTAAGCCCTTCGTTATCCATTTTTTCCTTCCTTTGTTTTTATTATTTTTCCCTTTAATTGTTTTGATTTATCGATAGCTTCCTGTATGAGCTTTATAAAAACATTTATTGCTTCATTTGCATCAATTGCTTGATACAACACATTCCAATTTAATTTATGCATTTGCCTCGTCAGATGATTATAATTGATTTTATATTCAATTATTGACTCGCGATACTTGATCAAAAAAGATCTGCATTTCAAATGGATTATAGTTGCCGAATGATCAGTGAGATCGAAGTAATAACTATTTAATCTACATCTAAATCATCTGTTTTTTTTTACCAAATATATGGTCAATACAAGAAGCTGAATTACCAGTAACGCGAGTTGGTATGTTTATATATGATTTGTAACCACGTTCAAAAAATTTATTCCAATACATATTTGTATTTACATTTTCCTTATGTATATCCAAATTCACATCTCCTATCACAAAATGATTTTCAAAATTATCATATTCTCGCAGGTGATGTTGAAGATCATTAATAAATTTATTAACGGATATACTATGTGATCTGTACACAGAAGTTATATAAATGACTGAGCTACATTAGTAACAACATTGGTAATTATCGTCTTCGTATCACCAATTGCAATTTCTCGATTTGAGCATTTTAAGTCGGACTTTGTGTACAAACAAACACCATCATTTTTATTTAGGCAACTATTTTCATAAAACATTTCATATCCTTCAATTACATACATATTTGCACAGCTTATTTCGAACGTTTCTGTACAGATAATGACAACAGGTTTTCTTTCCATTGTTTTTATATTTAACACTAAGTTATCATAGTTCTTGTTCAGACTCCTGATATTAATATGGAATATAATCCGACCATTTTTATTTAGTAAAGCATTTAGATCATTGACACATTTACAGTTTATAGTTACCAAATCTAAATTGTTTTCAAAATAAACCATGCAATTCAATGTTAGTTATAAATATTAGTCTAGGCATCATATTTTGTTCTAGAAATTGCGGCTTTTTTATAATAATCGTTACTGTGACAAAGTACCTCATCGAACGCATAATGATTTGTAGCTAACTTAAGTCCATATTTCTCATTTGACTTAATCCAATTTGCACAAGACTTCTTTCTGTTTGAACATTCCCTAGTATCGTGTGATCCCGCACAGAAAGCCCAACTAGGACTACATTTAGCAGCGTTATGCCCATATCCATAAGCAACGACTCAAATTGAAGTCTTCATATACCTGGCATTTCTGCCAACCAAAGTAGATAGAATTTGAATATATTACTGCGAAATAGTTCTGGTTTTAATTCCACGTATATGGTTTTAGTTTTCTTTGCTTTCATGTTCTGGATATAGAGAACATAAACATCGCAAGCTTGGGAGTTTTCAAAATTATGATTTCTAATAGTTAATGCCACACTATCTTTATCGAATTCACAGTCTTCTTCAATGCCTACAATTTTGAATCTAGGATTTCTCAATTTTGTTTTCATAACTACGCAATTTTCAAGGATTGTTTTATTTCGTTTTCAATTACCTCGCAGTTTGATTGGTCATTGCACTTATCCAAAACTATCTCGTCATCTCTTTCTCGAATAGAACTGACCGAAACTTTCTTATCACAAATATTGATTTTGGTTTTTATATTTTTGAATAAAATACCTTTATCACATTTAGTTTTTGATTTCACGATGACTGGCGGAACTTTTTTGGTGTAATGCTTGACCTCCTGGATGTCACGTCTGCATATATGATCTTCTGAGGAACACTCGGAGTACTGCTTGCCATTTTGTCCACCTTTTCTTGGAAAAGAGCATTGTTCTTTTTTGTTTCCTTCAGCAAATCCTAAAGTAGCAAAATGATCTGATGACACATTTTGCAGTGCGTCTAAAAGATGGCATCCAAAACTTTTGACGTATCTGTGACATGATTAATTGCGTTCCTGCATGAAGAAGTTGTAGATGCATCTGTCGAATTAATAATTTCGACAGTCGGTGAGTTGATGGGAGAATGATTTGATGCTTGGTATTGAATGGAAGATTGGTGTTGTCTAATCGTACTCCTACTCCTAATAATTCATCAGTATATAGTTTGGAGGTAATGATTTGATTTTACTTTGCTGATGGATGGGCTTGTTAGCTTTTAGCGCTATCAATTCTTGTTTGTAGATTTTATTTTGAACTGTCTTGCAGATAATTACTTCCGCTTCTTGCAGTTGTGCCGGAAGAATGGATTGATTGATGCGAGCCCTTGGATACCTTAAATTGTGAATGAAGCGTATGCTCTTGTGCGTTGATTTTTCCTTTATTAAGAATTCTGGTGCCCCAAAGCATAAGGGAATGCAGTAAAATTTGCTACTAGAAGCGTAGTGATGATCTTTGGGTGAGAATGCTGCATAAGAAAAGTCGGTCCTTTTCACCAGTTGATTGTCTCTTAATTGAGATAAATGGGGTCCTTGTGAAATGAGATCAGCTGGATTATGAGTAGATGGCGATGCCAAATACAATGATTAGTAGTTTCTTGGATTTCGGACGTTCTCATGTTCACAAACGGTATTCGTTTTGACGTGTCTTGATCCATGCGCAAACTGTAGTAGAGTCTGAGGAAAGATGAATTTAATTGACAATCATGGTAACCTGGGCACAACCTTTTTGACTAGTTTTGCTAATAGTAGTGCTGCGCACAATTCCAATTGTGATATTGTTCTTCTTTGTACATGTGTAACACTTGATTGAGCAACAAGTAGATTGCTTTGTATCTTTCCCTTTGCATTAGATGTTCGTAGAAATTGTTCATAATCGGGTATTTTACGGTACAAATGATGACGTATTAGCATTTTACGGCACGAATGATTGTCATAGTTGCGTCACAACTCTCCTTTGAAATTGAAGAACGCTGTGTAATTGAATTAACAGTTTACAGAGTAACCAAACAATTTTTATGTTCTCTTAGATACAAATCAGTTTACAGAATTATATTATTTTTTAATGTTATTAATAATGAAGCAGTTTGTGAGGTTTATGTAAGGTAAAGGAACAGAACCTGATACATTAAAAGTTTTAGTTACGTTTAGCTACGTTATTTTCGTCCTTTAACACAATTCTTCTGACTACCTCTTATTCTGAATGAACAACGTATAATTCTGCAACATTTGAGGATCGCTATCCTCCATGATGCTTAAGGGTTGTAATATCAACACCATTGTCGGCTAACATCGTAGCCGATGTTCTCCTGAATGAATGCCCGGAATATTTTTCGTGATTTGGAAGCTGAATGTATTCTGCAATATGTTTAGGATTTTTCCAAAAGTCTTAATCCCAACGGTGTTACAAGTTCATTTACCTTTATTAAACAATAAAAGTTTATATTTAACTTTAGGTCTTAGGGCATTTTTTTGTACAAATCTGTATAAGAGAATCCTTCATGGGAAATAACGGTAAATATTCTGTTTGTTAGTTTTAGTTTATCTAATTTTGACCACCAAAAACTGCCGAAAATTGCTCCAACCTAGAAAGCGAGCAAAAGGTGTGTTCCAACAGTTAATAAATATTTCAGATAAATATTACGTGCGTACCTTCGTCAAGAGAGGAGTACCTTCATCAACTGCTACTAAAAAAATGTTTCACTTCAGCTTTGGAAAAAAACAATAGATGTTTCTTTTTTATAACCGATATTCGCTCGTTTCGTGTATAATTGAACTTTATTATAAGCAGAAATGACAATACCTTTAATTTTGATCATTGTCTTTCATTTTGAGTGACTGCACCACAAATGGATGTCGTACATTTTGCTGACTGCGTAATGAAATTTAGAAAAATAAAACATCACTCAAACACGACTTGTAGATACGAGTATATGAAAAAGGAAGAGAAACTTATCAACTATGATATATATGCCAGAACAACGGATTCGCGTATAAACTTCGTTCTTTGTTTCCATCCAATTTTTAATTTTTTAAAAATTTTTGTACAATGCACTCGACTGGCTGCAATTAAACATTCTTCTGCCTTCGCAGCTTCAACAATTTCCTTCTGGAAGGTATCCATTTTTCTTTCGCATCCCCCTTGAGAATCGCTGTCTAAAATGCGCGATCTCATAATACCAATGTCTATGTTGCCACCTGCAAAACTGCTTTTGAAACTAGTTCCTAAAATTAATTTCGATTCTTATAAATTTATAATGCTGTTATACAAAAAAGTGTATGCGACTTGTTTATAATGTGCTTTATTTCATTCTTAAAATTTGAAAATCGTGCAATAAAGCTAGACTAATTAAATTAAACTAATTGCATAACTACTATTTTATCGAACGTACTAGTATTGTATGTCCAAAGGCACTAGTTAAAATCCCACGTTTTCCACCTCATAGACCCTTGCTAACTCCTGGAGGCTCGAAAAAACCGTAATTTTTTTCTAACGCTGTAACGTTAATTCCTGTAGAAAAACGATTATTTTCAATTTTAAAGAGGATAAAATTTCTTACAACTTTTGTAGGAAACATTTTTTTCTTTTCTTTCTTTTTCAAAACCAATTAGCTACAGCTTTTCAAAAAAAGCGTTTCATTTCTTCAAAATGTGTGTAAAAATACACGTTTGTGATATTATCATCCTGTAATATAATAATTGTTACATTTAATACTATTATTTATCTCATCAGCAGTGAAAACATTGCCTCACAAATGGAAGCATTGTCGAAAATATTATTTACTAGCAGACCTGGCCACGCGTTGCTGTGGTTTGTTGTTCTTGGTTTAATTATTTGGTACTATTGGTATTATTAAGGAAGTGATTGATAAAGAATGATGAAAAGTGCAAATTAAATTTCAACGGATAGTAAATGTTTAATTTTTATTAATTTAATGAATGAGTTTGATAATACTGATTTTTAAAACTGAAATTATAATTATTTTACCTAATTTAATTTTTAGTAATCATTACTTTTATTTAACTAAGAACTAAGCGATGAAAAAAATTTTTCGTTAATTTGTCTTTCGTCAAAATAGATAAATTCGATGGTTTTCCAACACGGGAGCATTCAACGTACAGCTGTCCATGGGAGAAACACGGGTTCTCCAAGTCTAAGCCACAAATAGCCATTGTTTGCCCTTGCGATTATTTATTGTCATTCGCAAAAGCGCCAAACGTATCGGAAATTGTAGCTTTGAAAAGAATTGTAAGTTCTAATGTATCACTTGGTAATTCGAGAACAGGACGATTCCCTTTAACTTTCAGTCAATATGTTGCTTCAAACACGATTCCGGTAATTCTTCTGATGACTAATCGTTACGTTCATAATTTGGGATTTAAATTTACGCAATAGAGAATGAGCGGTGACCAATTTGACAACGAAGATTGCTGTGACGCGCATTCCTGTAACCAAAAATTAAAAAGTCAATTGGAAAATTTAACGATCTGGTTTTCATCACAATGTGTCAATGAACTTAAAAAACCTAGTAGAAATATTGTTTCGGGATGGATAGTCATCCGACTAGGAAGCGCAGCTTCCCAAAAGATTGAGAAGGAAGCCCGATAGAGGCTTAGCGTAGTATGTAAACGCGGCGTATACGTAGTCTCCGTTCGAGGGAATCAATCAGAATAGATCGGGTTTCCCTGCATCGGGAAAACTGATCATAAGTGATAATTACCTAATCGGGTTTCCTAGATCGGGAAAACTGATCAGAAAACGTTAATGCCCCGCGTTACATACCACGTTAAGTCGTATCAGGAATTCCAGATCAGAATAGACAAATTTTTTATATTTTTCCTGAGAGGGAAGCCCGATCAGATCAGGTTAATTTTAATACATTTTCCTAACAAGGAAGCCCGATCAGACCAGGTTAATTTTACTCAATTTTCCTAACAAGGAAGCCCGATCAGACCAGGTTAATATTACTTAATTTTACTAACAAGGAAGCCCGATCAGACCAGGTTAATTTTATTACATTTTCCTAGTAAGGAACCCCAATGAGAAGAGATTAATTTTATTACGTTTTCCTGACAAGAAACCCTGATAAAAACAAGCTATTTTTACTATGATTTCCTCTCAAGAAACCTCGACAAAAGTGACAAATTCTAGGCAGCATATCCATTTAGTCTTATTTGGATAAATATCGAAATAAATAAAAATTCTATCATAATTCATTTTTTATTAAAATCTCTTACTTTTAATGATACAATTAGTAATTATTTCTTAAAAATTACGATCTGAACATCTTTTATATCCAAGTCCCATGGTTCAAGTCAATTTAAATTGTATTAATTTATTTCGGTGTTGTTGATCTGCGGCCTCCGTTGAGACCTTCCGCCATTCCAGTCCTTGGCATTACTTATGACCGACCCCACTGCTTTTAAGAAGCTTTTCTGTTACTTCATCGGCTGATCGTTTGTCCGCGTACACATCTAAGCAGACAAAACACATTATTATACTGTATGTACAATAAAGAAATAAATTACGAAGTAAAAAAGAAATAAATTACTGTATAAAGATGTGTAGAACATTGTGGGCTTGAATATAATTTTGCTGCCCGTTTCTTTGGCGGCCACAAAGCGCATCATAAGTTGCTTCTGAAAGGACTTCAGGCAAGTCGTCAACGATGTTGACAACTTACCATTTGGCGATACGTAATTGTTATATCCAAAAATAGAACTGATTTCTAAAAAAGCTTTTATTTCCGTATACCAACAAGATGTTCACCAATAACAAAAGCTAGGTCAAACAATGTTCCAATAGATGTACCGATGACGTAGCAATGTTCACTGAATAACCGTTAGATAAGTCCGAGTTCGTAACCTGTTCCGCAATACGTTTCACAAGACACTATAACTCACTGCAGGCCGGCACTTCATACACTGTATCGGCCGCTTCGCCGGGCACCGCTTTTATAGCCCGCTAGGGCAGAAAGGTCCGCCGGCCAGCTGCCCGATAAGGGTGAGTTCTGTGGCTCCTGGACCTGGCCGAGCGTGACGGAGCTACGGCGCTGGTAATCGGTGCCCTCTCTTGGTCGGCGCCGGAACCACTTTCCGGCGACAATTTTAATGGAGTGCGTTCGACCATAACAGTAATTCATCATAGTTAGCTGTAACAAAAAAGAATGTTTTACTATTATTAATCTGAGTTCTAATCTACTTTAATTGAAGAATTTTATAACTTACTAAATCGTTTCTAAATTCCGTATCTGTATCCATACGTGTATTTACTGTTTTGAACGATTCCTCATCTGCCATCGGTATATTAATGATGTATTTGGAATTGAATTCTGAATGGCCTTATTATTTTTTATGGTTTTGACTTGACCATTCTCTATCTGATTTAGCTTTTCATGGCAAGACTTTCATTCTTTTTCATTATGTCTTAGCTTGTTTTTATTCAGTTTGTATTCTCATTTCTGCTATGTGCTAAATTTTTTATGGCCATTGAACGAGTGAGGGTTTCGCGAGCTGAGCTGCTCGGTTAAGATATTTGGTGTTGTTGCCGGTGACTTAGTTCTTTTATTGTGGTAGAATCTGCAAAACATAAAATTATTAATTTCATTATTTATATTTTAAAAGAAAACATAATTTGTCGTAAAGAAGACAAAAACCTGTAAAGTAATTAAAACATAATATTTAATTATAATTTACCGTCATTATTCAGATGACGCTTTACTTTCTGAGTAGTGTTGTCTTGTAAAGAGGAAGATTGTTCTTCGTCTGAAGAAGACGAGCAGTCCTCTGCTGAGGAATCTTCCTGTGCAGACGTGCATACTAGTTTCTATATATACATAACCATTCATTCTTCCCATTCATTCGCACTTCACGCTTCTTCACTTCCCACTTCACTG
>BOPP01000042.1:26443-37687 GCA_017312745.1 Gryllus bimaculatus
CGCTTCGAAGCTTTAGCAAGAAGCGAGAGGAGACTAAATTGGTTCTGTAAACCCGCTCGCCAGAAGTTGGTCCTTGTTAGCTTTGGTATCATGGATACTGTCGTGATTCCACGCTCTGGGGATAGTATCCTAGTGCTAGGCACACATTAGGAGTTCCCGCAGGAACTCGACACGACGGCGCCGAGCGCGCGGAGCATGGGGCGGCTGTTATTCCGTCCGGCCCGCATGCCTTGCGCATATTGAGTTGGTGCAGCGCCTCGCGGAGCTCCCTTCCCGTCATTACGTCGCGCACAGGTGCTCGGTTGCGTTCAGGTAGTCGCGTAAGCGTTGCAAACAGTGCTCTAGTCTCCGGAGTCGCCGGACCTCCAATGGGCGGAACTGGCTTGTTCAAGCGTCTCGCGAAGAGTTTCGCTTTTTCGCGGCGTCCTCCCAACCACGATATTCCGCTGCATAGCGGTTGTGACAGGGCCGGCTTCGGGGTCGGCAGTGGTGCGGAGCGGGTGTTTACTCCTGCCTTGCGGTCAGCGCTTAGATGAATCACAAAGGTTTGCTTTCACGAAGATTTGCCAATTTTTCGATCGTGCGCGACCATTTGCGGTTCTTCTCGTCTTGTAGAGAATTTACGGAATTTCTCTGCTGAGAGCTCGCTCCCGCGTCTCCGCCCCGTGTATAGCTTTAGAATATCTGCGCAGCTCCCGCAGCGTCCTTTCTCTGCTCATCTGAAAGCTCAGACGTGACTCCGGTTCGCGATAATCTTAGTATTTGATTTGTAGGACGTTCGAATTGCGGCAAGTGATGTTGGACTCGCCGCCGCTATCGATTTGTCCCGTGAATTTAGCGGTTTTCGCTAAAAAGCACGGTGCTTATAGTGCTGCTGAACCGGCCCAGTTGGTGTTGATGTGATATTTTGAATTTTGTTTCGGCGTGCTGCGGCGAAAGACGATAACCACGAAATGTTACCGGCCTGTGATCGGGAACCAGATAGGAGATCGAAAGCGGGGCTCGCAAGTCAATTCCTTTCGCGATCGCAAGCGTCCGATAATTCCCGGATTTCCAGTCGACGAGGATATATCGTGGGTCTTTCGGGCGCATTACGTATACCGCCACGTCTCGTCGCTATGTAGTTTTGCTAAAGGGTGCCGATCGGTTTGCACCGAGCAGCCCCATTGTCTGTTCCTGCATTTAAAATCCCTAGAGTTGAGAACTTAGATCTAACGCGAGATATCGCATTCTACAGCAGTGTCTAGTTTCCTGATTTGCGGCAGTAGACGGACGCGATGTCAGACGGCCGCCAACCGTCCAAACTCGCAAACCACCAACTGCCTCCAGAGAAAGGCAAGGCGTTCAGGGTGGGTCTTACTTCGAGCTGGGGGATGTCGCGTTCGACCAGGAGCTCAACACCCCCCGTTTGACCTCGTCCGGTCTCGGCATTTAAACAACTTTTTTTTGCCGTAAAAAAAAAAAACCTGGAATAAAAACCGGGGGGGGGGCCCCAGGTGATTGATGCTCACGAATAAACCACGTTTTCCTGCAGCGCCCAGATATTCGTCCGAGCTGTTCGTTCGGTTAGCAAAGTTTCTGTTTATCAAACTGGGTCTCTTTTCGCACGCAACTTTGAACATTCCAGGTGCATTGTTCGCAAGCGGTTGCTTCGCAAGAGACTGAGGATTCAGATTATTCTGCGCCATTGTTGAGCAGAAGCAAGTGTCAGTAGAATGGATCATTCCCCGAACTGTCTCTCGGAGAGTAGACCCAATGAGTCGCGAGACCGCGTCTCTTGCTCCGCGTTATTGTGCGGCGCTACGGGGCCAGGGGGGGGGGGCTGGCGCGCGCTACCAGGTCGCTCGCGCGCTACTCTCTGCCGCAGGAGCCTCGCCCTGAAGGCGTCGAGGCTATGTGGCCTCTCGACAGATTCGTTATCGATGCTGTCGATCGGCGCTGCAACGGCGTGCATTCTTTCGCATTTTGGTATAGGATGCCCCGTATGCTGCCCGCCGTAATGCCCAGCATTCGGGCGTGCCCAAGCGTACGCGTACGCTGGGGGCGAGTTTCCTTCGTGCAGGCTTGTCTGCCGTCGGTGGCCCTTCTCCCGTGCAGATCTTGCATCTTCACGCGGGATATTTCGCAGGTTTTTGCGAGTATGTCCCATCTGCAGCATCTCTCGCAGAAGCGGGGCGCTTCCATTGCTCCCGGCCGACTTTTTACGTCGCAGGAGGCAATGGCCCTAATGCACGAAAAAAGCTTTTGCGCAAACTCGCCCGCGCGAAGGGTGACGCTAAAAGTCCCTGTGTGTACATGTTGAGTTTCGTGATGCGTGCACACTTGCCAGGCATCACGCTCTCCAAAGATTCGGCGGTTCGGAGGAGTTCGCGGCGAACGTGTTGGGTGAATACGCCAACGGGTGGAGGCCTGCGCCTTTCAAGCTTCCTCGCGCACCTGCGTTCAAGCAGTTGATCGCGCGAACGCTGTTTAATGTACACGCGATGTGTACGCCTCTCTGGGAGGGTGGCAGGTGGCTGACCAAATAAGTAAAAATTTTGTGAAGCTTCGCGTAAGTTTGGCTTCACGATATGCGATTGGGCAGCAGTTGACACCTGGTAGCCGATTCAGGCAATTTCTGGTAGAACTCAGACCTAGCCAGGCGGCCGATTGTACGCAGAGTGAGGATTGTATCTGGGGGGAGTGGGAGACCGACGTGGCTTCGGAGTCCGTTGAGGCACCTTACTCTTCCTGCCGGGAGCTCCCGTGACTGGTCACCTCTGCCGCGGCGGTGGTTGGAAAACTTTGCGCGCAGGAGCTTCCTGGCGGCGAGGGCTCATCTTCTTCATTCCCCTCTTTTCACCTCGCGAGGAGAGTGTTTCAGAGGGGTTGTGTCCGTTTCTCTTGAGCGAACATCGCCGTTCGGCGGCGATGTCCGGCACTGGAAGGGGGCGCTAAGTCCTCGGTGCGCAGCCGCTTTTCCGGAGGCGACGCGTGCCGAGGGTGAGCCCCGGTCGCCGGCGCGGCCAGGTCATTTGGCTGAGTGGGAGCGGCGGGTCCCTCCGTGAGCTGCTCGCAGGGAACCACTCTTAACCACGCGCCAAGGGTGGGAATCACGACATGTAAAGAAAATATATTTCCTTTATTCTAAACATCTCCCCCCTAAAGGTGAGACATATTAGGATACTGTGATGTGTGGTATATATATATATTTTTTTTGCCTCCCACTTCTATTGGTATTGGTTTTGATGTATAGAATAAACTTGTATCTGACTTTCTATTTGTCTTGATTTTCTATAGGGAGTTTGATACTTTTTCTATTATTTCAAATGGTCCAACTCTCAAATAGTCAAGCTTTTTTCCTATTCAGTCTATTTCCGTTTTCTATATATTTACACGATGTTCCGCACATATATTCATAATGTTGTTTCTGTGTTTTGTCATCAGTTTTTTTATTGGTAATTATGCGATTTATGGAAACCTTTTCCAAAAGCTAAGTTTTTTATCATTGATCCAAGTTCTCTTGTTTTTCTGTCTCTTTAGTTCCTTTCTGCGGATGACCACTCGTGTCCGTGCATTTAATAATATTCTGGGAGCACAAACCCAGTGATCGGAATGTCTATACTTATTACTATCTATTTTACGCATTCTCTTAGCAATCTGTTTCCAAGCTCTTTTTTGTTCAGTTTCATTATTTTACTCTGATTTTATTGACTAGTCTGATTCAGTCTCTCGGTTTCAGAGCCGTTTGAAAAATGGTGCATTAACCGCTGTTAAATATTAGTTTAATGTTTTTTCTTTCAGAAATTCTTTAAATTCTTTTGAATTTATCCCTGGATATTGGCCCGATATTATAATGTCAATTTGTTCTGTTGTTGACGCGTTCTGAACGAGCTTGATAAAATCTATGGCGTTCTGTGTCTTTGATGTTAAAATAAACGCGTAACATGTGGAGTGGCCGACCAGTAAGTGAAGGTATTTTTTTGTTGATCTATGTCCTCCAAATCCTCCAATGGTGTCTATAGACATAATTTCATATGGTTCAGTAGCTGGTCCCAAGTGGGACATTAATCCAAAATTAGTTAAGATAAAGAACAAGACACAAGATGTAAATAAAATATTTTTAAAGACAGTCAATGGTGTGACACATACAAAAGGTTTGGTAACTATGAAAATAAAAATCTTGGACATGGAGGAATATATGGATATATTCATTTTAGAAAGAGCCGATTTTCTCATAGGATTAGACATATTCAAAACATTTAAATTAATTCAAGATGAGAATTTACAAATATAAAAGAAAATAATAGATCAAGATAATAAAAGTAATCAGTGTTTAGTGAATTTTAATGAACACATAGAAGAAGATGAATTTCTGATCAAGCTGGAACATCTCACTAATAAAAAGAAAATTAGGATAGAACAATTAATTGAAAAATATAAGACTATTTGCAAAATACAAATATGATATTGGTACAGTAAAGAATTATAAAGCAAGAATCGACTTGATAGTAAACAAATATTGTAGTAAAAACCATGCAGATGCTCAATAGAAGATAAAAAGGAAATAGAAACGCAAGTGGCGAAGTTATTAGAAAACAATTTGATTCAAGAATCTTACAGCACCTTTGCAGCACCAGTGACATTGGCGTATAAAAGGGAAGAAGGAAAGAAAAATCGTTTCTGTATTGTCTTTAGAGACCTTTACTTACTTTACTTTACTAACACTTTAATAAAACTACTTTAATGACACTTTAATAACTTACACTTACTTTAATAACTTAAATTTCAATATGTTTCAACAATCGTCCCACTCATTCCCTCTGGCGGCCCTTAGTTTCAACTACGCGCAACCACTCTTAACCACGCGCCAAGGGTGGCAATCACGACATGTTCAGAAAAAAAAAATTCTTTACATATATTAGCTTCTTCAGTCCCTGTAATGTGCCAGAGTATAGTTTAATGCCATCCATGTATGCCAAATGGGCGATCACACACTTCTCTTGTCCTTTCAGTTCAAATCCCACTCTTGTGTTGTCCAATAGATATGACAGTGGGTTTATAGCCAGACAGAACCAAAACGGACTAAGGCTATCGCCTTGAAATATTTCTCGCTTGATCTTCAAACTCTTCGTGACTACTCTCTCGTTCCTGGAATGCCTGTGTATTTTCGTGCACCAGTGGTTCATCACAGCCTTGAGAAATGCTACAATCACAGGGTTTATACCAGATATTCTTAGGACATGAATAAGCCAATGGTGAGGGACCATGCCGAATGCTTTTCTGTAATCAATAAAACATGTATATAGGTTACGCTTTTTTCCACATGTCTGGGACATGATAACACTCTATTACTAACTGTTCTCTACTTCCCAAAGAGCCCTTGCAATAGCCTTTTTGGGTCTTCGAGATGGTGATATTTTGTTGTTTGATGTTATGTTGTTTGATGATCGTATGTAGACAGCCTGTCATGATCTTGTATAATGCATTAAGACAAGTGATTGGTCGGTAATTCCCTGGATGTGTAGTGTCATTGGTTTTTGCTTTTAAGTATGTAACTCCCTCACTTAACCTGTGTGGAGTTTCTTCAGGATTTTTCAGGTAATGATTGATAAGTGTCAAGATCTGTCCATGGAGACATGTGAATCTCTTGAACCAGATGTTGAGAAGCCCATCAGGACCAGGGCATTTCCAATTATTCAGCTTACGTATAGTAACCTGCAAAATGTCCATAGATATTTCACTAGTTTTCATGTCTGATAGCATCAGAAGGGTTCGCAATATCACTCATCCATGATGTCCTGTCATGAAAGTGGCCTTCTGATGACCATATTCCCCCCCAGAATTCAACAGCTGACTTCACTGGTAGCTGGACGCTTTGGATTTCTCCTTTCAATCTCCAATAAAACACTTTTTGGTTTCTACTGAATGTTTAATTATCGTTTTTACGCTTTAAACTCTTTTTATAGCGTCTCAGTCTTTGGCTGTAAAAGCTAAGTTTTTGTTTCAACGTTTCAGTATATTCTAAGATATACTCAGTTTGAGTATTGTACGCTGCGTGTTTGCGATGCATTCTCATGATTTTTGATGCTTTTATTTACTCTCAGAGATGCTTCCAGCACCGCTATATCTGACCTGAGCTGCTGTATTTTCTTCTCCAGCCTTCTTTCAGGATGGTTCGCGCGGTTGTCGATGCGCTTGCTGTTCTCGACTATCAACAATTTTCCCACCATTTACCCTTACAATCGACACTTGCCATTGCGGTAAATGATTGAATCAAGTGGTCGTACGCGACATTTGTATTTGTTCCATTTCGGTGGGGAGTAATTTTCATCGCCAGTTTTATCAAGTGCCAATTTTCTTGGAGCTGTGTTGTCTTGGTATTCTCGATCTGGTCTGATATGCAAATCCCCAGTATTCTGCTTTTGTTGTCTGATATTGGTTATGGAGTTGTTCAAGCAGTGTTTTTTCTACTTGCTGGAGTATCGTTGAGAAATTTGAGACATTAATTCTACAAGGGACTTTGTTGTTTCTTCCCGCCCTTCATTCCGTTGCATATCTGCCTGGACTTCGGCTTTAATTTCCTCTCTCCTGAAACGCGAGACATACTTTTCAGATTTGTAAATTAACGCTCTTCGCTCTACTACATTCTGTTCTGTAATTTGACTTAGGTGTGGGTAAAGTTCCATAAAACGTTTATACTTGTATAATTCCTGCCGGTAACCTAAATAGTCTGTTTCGAAACGGGTGGTGCGCTGAAATATCCTTACAATATTTTCATTCCTATCAGTTGTCCATTGTAACCTCCGTTGTGGCAGGGGTGCCTGAGTGGTCCTGAGTGATGTCCGGGAAACACTGTTGACAGGCGCAGCTGATTGGTTTTGGATGCTGCGTTTGTCGGCTGTAGTGGTTTCTGGTGTCCCAGTGTACGCCCGCATGTTCAGCGTCACACCACTGGCGGCTTGCATGCTGTCACGACCAACGCCAGCGCCAGCTCCAGTCGCGCCCTGGCGATCTCCAGGCAGCGGCTTTTTTTTCGAGGCTTCTCAAAGGTCTATTCTCCATCAGTGATGGGTGTGCCTTTTATACCTACGGGCCCAGCAGCCTTCCCTGCAGTAGCCCTTCCAAACACGGGGCTGTTGACGCAGGCCGTCCCGCCATAGGAGGACGTCCTGCCACAAAGTTCCTCCAGCCGAGGAAAGCCTTTCCCATGGTGTCACTTTGGGTGCTAAGCCTCCTGGACCCCATTCTCGTTCGTTTGTTCACCGAGCTGGTTTCCGCTGGGGTTGAGGACCCACCTCCACGCAGGTTGCTCGTTTTAAAAACCAGGGCCCCCAACCCACGTGTGAAGGTGAAACGGAAAGTTTGAGATTGCAGAGGGGCTAAGGTTTCACTGTCTTGGAATCAAGTTGATTGTTTTATTTCGCGTACATTCCCCTTGGCTAGGGGGGAAACTCATTTTATATTTATTTATTTTTTTTTTTTATTTATTATTATTATTTATATATATTTATTATTATTATTATTTTATTATATTATTATTAGATTATTATTATTATTTGCCAGGTGAAAAAAAAACTTAAAAAGGCGAAAGCGGGAGCGGTTGCTCAACAGTGTGGGATTACCTCTTGTTATGCGACCTCACTAAAAACAACCACGTGTTTCTTCTTCTGACCTGAGCCTGGGACCGCTTTCGCATTACTTCAGGCTGGAGGCTTTCTTGATGGGCGCCACTTCATTTGTTCCGTCCTTATACGCTCATCGCTCAGACAGCCTTCTTCCTTCTTTGCCCGCAGAACGCTTTCTATGAAGTCGGAAATTGCGTTCCAGGACTTCTCATTTCTTAGCATTGTATCAACAATATTCTCTGGCGTGAGACTACCTGTCGTTTCCTTCAGTTTATCGAGTTTTTTCTTTCCGGTTTGTGCACTGGAAAACGGTGTGCTCGGCGGTGTCCTATTGATTTCCACAGTGCTTACAGTAGGGTGATTGAACCATCCCCATGCGGTAGAGATCATAGGCGTGCACAGGATTTTAGGAATGGGGGTGCCTCACCTAACACTTTCGCTACTCCCCCCCCCATGAATCAATTATTAATTTTATAATCTTTTTAATTTTTCTTCTTATAACTTTTTTATTTTTATAATTTTTTAAATTTTTGTTAAGCGTTGTATTTCTTCTGCCCTAAGTTTCTTTTCCTTCGCTTCGTCCAATATTGTATCAATTGGTTTCGTCTTCACAAAAGCATTCCATGAATCCATGCTGTCTTGATGGTGATGCGATTTATCGTGTTTAACTTCTCTCCTATTTTGTTCCAACGTTTGCATCCAGTATTTACAAAAACGTCATATTTAGTTCCAGTAAACCTTGTAGCATTTGTAGGATGACAAAAAGACGACATGCGAATCAAAATACTGCATCTGCTTCAACACTGTATTCCAACCATTTGAATTTTTCGAACCACGTTGAATGGAAATATCTTGATTTGTTACTAATGACTGTCCGACGATATTTATCTAGTTTAAGCTGAAATGGTCCACGTTGAATTCTAAGATTTTTTTTCCAGTCTGTTTTTAGGTAACTAACAGTTAGGATCATAGAACTCGCCTTAATCTTTGGCATGGCCAGTAACTACAAAAAGAAATCGTTAAAGAATGTTATTGTCTAATTTTAAAAATATTTATACAAATATGTATTTTATAATTAAATTTATATATAATATTTTTTAGCTTATTCGTATGAAATGAGGTTTCTTTTAGAAAATTATCTAGTATATTAATAAACCACACAAATTTTAAAATAAAGAGAAATTCAGAAAATATTTTTACACTTTCAATAGTTTAAATATGAAATAATATAAATGTTTGGGTATCTTTTAATTTCAATAATTGGTGAAATAAGTTTAATTTTTTTAACATTTTACAATTAACAAGTTCAACGTGAATACAAATTGTTAAAGATGTATGTATTTATAGGTAATTGTATTTATAATACATACCTTCTGAGTCAGTTGCTAAACTAATATCATTCGATTCATCCAGTATATTTTCAACCACTGGAATCACATTTTCTACGTGTGATTTTGTTTTAATAAGCCAATTGTCCATAAAACTTTTGCTGTTCTTTTGTCATCCATGTTTAAAACTAAAATATTAAGCACAACATATATTTAAATAGATGCATATGTAAAAATTAAGTTTTTAATTTAATACAATAGTAGAGATTTATTGCAAAAAACCTCATTGAACTGATAATTATGAGTAGTTAATTCTTCAGCTTAAACTGCAAATAAGGCTTTGGATTTACTCGAAACTGTTAAAGTTCGCAATTTTTGGAACGTGCTTTTTCTGAGAATTGGTCGGTGTCTATTTCAAACGTTGCGCGACATGTTAATAGAATGCGGCACCCTAAGTGTTGCTCAGTAGGTAAAGATTGCAGCGCCACATGTGCGGTTAAAAGTATAAGTTACGTTTAAAATTTAAAATTCGTTAAGAATAAATAAAATGTTAACTCATTTGTTTTGAAATAATTTAATGTTAAACTGTGTTACATACGATAATTGGCAAATTTTGTATGAATTTAATACAAAAATTAACATAACATTTACATGACGAAAAGGGTGTTCACTTTTCCCAATAAATTTGAAAAGTGAAAAGAAATATAATTCCATTTCAAAATAATTACTTAACGATACTTTTTGAAATAAAAGTATTTCTTAGTATTTAAACACAAACATTTGTATGATATAATTATATACATATTTATGGAAACTAATTAACACTTATTACATTATTTACTAAATGTTTTCAATTTTAAGATGTATATTTTTTAAATAAGAACATCATGTAGATACATAGCATTTTTTGTAAAAAATGGTGTGATATTAGTTTGATTTATAATGTAATAAAAGTAAAAAATATAAATAAAAAGTAGCAATTAACATCAGTTTTACAATACAATTTCCTTAACAAATAAATGGATACAATTTAAAAAATATGTAATTTGAAAAAAAAAAAGGTTTCGTGTACTTGTAATAGGGGTGCCCAGGACCCCCTGTGCGCACGCCTCAAGTACAGATAGTCCCTGAAGTAGCCGTGTCCCGTCAGGAATTGGGAAGGGTTTAAGGAACTAGAAGTTCACTTCCCCAAATTCCCGTTGCACCTATGGCGGCAACTTCTTAATAAGCCGGTGTGTCCACCTCCCTTTGGTTCCGTCGTTCCAGCGTTCCTGCCAGCGCTCCATTGTCTCTGTGCTCTTCTCTTGTGCCGCTTTCGCTCTGCCGTCGCCTGCGCTCCGGTCATAAATTCGCTTGCGCTCCAGGGCGAGCAGGCCGATCGGTATTGCACCGGCGATCACAAGGATGGCGTCTTCGGAACTATTCGGTAAGAGATGCTCCCCTACTCTGAACATCTGTGATCCGTGTTCTGTATTTTTTAACAGTCATCGCTTCGGCTCACACTTCAGCTCCGTACAATAGCATTGACTGTACTGTCGACATCAGCAGTCTCCTTTTCTTCGGCCGTGGGCCGTCCGCATTGGCAATCAACCTGCTCAGTGCTGCGGTTGTGGTTGCAGCTGTGTCGGTGGCCTTCTTAATGTGTGGCCAGAAAGTCAGTTTCGTGTTCAGGGTTACCCCCCAGATACTTTGTGGACGGTTTCGTTAGTATCCTCTCTCTTCCCGCTTATAAGAGTAAGATGGTGGGGATTCTTTTCCTGGTGAGTACCACGATCTCCGTTTTGTGGGTGCCAGTTGCAGACCGTGGCCTTCCATCCACTCACTAACTCGCCTCATCACCTGGTTTAGTCATAGTTGGGCTAGCTCAACGCCACGGGCTTCTTTGATGGCCGCTGAGCCCTTTGCGTATCCGACCAGGAGAGTGCCTTCCTCTGTCCTTAGCAGACTGTCGTATACTGCGTTCCAGAAATCTGGTCCTAGTATTGCGCCCTGTGAAACACCGGCGGTGACTGACTTGGATTTCTGCCCGCTTGTTGTCTCGTATAGGATGTAACGGTCCTTAAGGTAGTCCCTTACCATACAGGTAAGGTATCTGGGGTCTTTGGAAGTGTTTTCCAGCGCTTCCAGGATGTCAGCCCCTCTTGCCGAGTTAAACGCATGCTCGACGTCGATGGTCACACGAAGGACGATTGGGCGGGCCGCGTGGCATGCCTCGTTCGCTTTGTCGACGGCTCTGATAACCTCCCGTATGGCTCCTATCGTAGAGCGCCCTCGTCTGAACCCATGCTGTTGGTCGGACAGATTTCCTG
>BOPP01000042.1:57095-73192 GCA_017312745.1 Gryllus bimaculatus
CTTCGTTAACTAGTGACTCGAGCTCCGCGAAGCCTTGGCCTCGGCATATGCACCGTCGTATACGCCAAGTTTGCTGCACAGCGCACGAGGTTCTCCCCGCTGTCTCCAGAAACCCACCCACGTGGCTCTGTACACAACTGTTATATAGCGCGAGGGCCCACGTGACCTACTACGTCACGCCCACCCCTTCGCTTGTATATAACAGTTGAAAAGTTTCTATAGCCGGATACTCCCAAACCTTGTGTCTCCCGTTTCCGCGTTCTATCCCTTTTACAGACAAAAACCCTTCTTCCATGTGGCAGAGGACTTAATCCTCTGCCAAGCGTCCCCAATAGATCCCACGAGGCACCGCTGGCTAATACGTTACAGAAAACCACAAACAACGACTACGGCGGGGGTCGCCGGCCGAGCCGAGGGCTTAAGTAACCCGGACCGTGAGGTGGCAGGAGGCCAATGCCTGGGTGCGTGCGCCGTCACTGTGCCGCCCCGCGGCGGTGCGGTGTGAGTGGTGTCTAATAGTAATTTTAGTAAAGTTGAGAGAAGGAGACTATGTTATGTTTTATCCTTTACTATTGTTTATGTTATATGTTTATGTTAGTTATAGTCCTTCTCCTTTACTAAAATTACTAATTAGGAACACCGCTCCCAACACCGCACCCCGCCGGCGCACCAGTGACAGCGCACCGCACCCGGCCATTGCCCTCCTCCACCCCACGGCGGGTAACTTAAGCCCTCGGCCTCGCCCCCGACACCGAACGTAGTATAAGTTTTGTGCGCGTCAAATCCAATCTAGCACCGCGTACAGCGGAACAGGCCAACCTTACCACTTTACCATGTTTTCTGTATAAAAATAAATCTTTTACGTGATCACTACTTCTCATTTTCATTCGCCTATTTCTTTAAGTATTAATGGCTTAACCCCCCCACTTTTTCTTTCTTCCCCGTTTGTCAAATATATTTTCCAAAAAAATTTGTAAATTATTCTGTAACCTTATCATAATCTTGTTGTTTCACATTCACGTTTAACTGTTTTTGTATTTTTTGTTTTTTCTTCTTGCTACAGACAACTGTATGATATGCAGCTAAGCATCGAAAGCTTTGCTATTGCCATTAAACATGATATTGTTGGCAATGACAACATCTTTAATTAGTGTGTAGCCAGACCATATTTTGTGGGTCCTTGATACCGAGAAGTTTATTGACTGCAAAACATATATCCGTCCGTCTGTACACAACGCTAGCACATAAACCGTTCAGTCATTTTTCTCCAAAATTGATGTTCCCCAATCCTAGCTGATGTCGCGGATCCTGGAATTTGATACCGATTTTTTTTCTTTTTTGGGAGGGGTTACTGAACATTAAACCCCTGGGCATTTTCAAAATAATTCCTACAATGTTTTAATTAAATTGATTAAATTTTGTTGTTGAACAGTGCAAATGACGTTTAAGAGAATGGTGCAAAACTCATTTTCGTTGCCACCCTTTTTTATTTTTTGAAAATTGTAAAAAGAAATTAAAACTTCAAAATTGCATATATAGATTTTTGCCTCGCCTAAAGTTTGTTGTTAAAAATTAGGTCTTTAAAAAAGGTTCTTCAAAGCCCGATAGAAATTCCGCAACAATGACGCATCGATTGAAAAGTTTTGTTTTGTTTATATAATCTCTCTTCCGAGAAGCCATGGACGTTCTCTTTGTTGAAAATCAATAGTGTTTATTGTATCGGAAGTGTGGATGTTAGAAGTTGGTGATGAAATCGGAATGAAACGCTATCGGAATATTATCTTACGACGAAAGGCATCTCGCAAATGTTCGTAATTATTTTCATACCAATTGCATGTATTCTAATTACTGTATTGATATTAGCTCAGCGAATGCACATAGTTTTCATAACGCTGCGTTGGCAACATTGCGTTGCTCATTTCTTGGTTAAATTGGACGTTTTGAAATAATGACTGAGGTGTTAGCCCAGAAAATACAATATTTCAATATTACGTAGCTGTATCCAATGACGCGAGAAAGTATGTGATGTTGTAGCACCATTAGTTTAACAAGAGCGGGGGCTAATACATGCGAATTGCAAGAATTAACCACTAAAAGCGAAGAAAAAATTGATTCGATATATTCTTAATAGGTATTCTCTTTTCGTGTACGTCCCCGAGCGCGCCCATATGAAATTCGCTAGTTGTAAGTAACTTTCTGGTTCCATCTCTAGGCGAGTACGTTTTTGTCAGGGCAATAGTGATTTGGAGTGCTTTTTGATGAATGCACTTTCCTGGGTGTTATTTATACCAGCGCCCGTCGTCCGTTTTAGGACTAGATTCTTCCAGATATTTGGTGATTTTTTTTATTCTTCTACAATAAACACTTCTACTTTGAATTTGTTCTTGAGAGTGTAATTTAGTGTAAAGAGTCGATAAAGTGAGGGTATATAAAAATAGATGGTATAAAAACTGATAAAGTAATACTTTGCTATTTTATTGTTTTCGTCCATTGTCTTAAAAATACAATAAATATCAGAAATAATGAATAAGTATTGTATTTTATAGGTAAAATATAATTACTCCTGCTCAAAAAGAATCACTAACTAGGTAGATTTCACGCACGTCTATTTGAAGGTTAATTCGAAGTATTCACTTCACAATTTCTTTTAGGCAAACGGCATAGAGATATATGTATAGTATTGTTTAGTATTATCATCAACATGAGTTTGCAATGTCTCGTATTAATGCAAGTGACTAATATTTCCCTAAGATAATGGTTCGAAATCTGCATATGTATTATGTTTCAAATGTTAACATGTCGTGAATCTATGGCATAGCGGTTTTGTCATCTGAATCATACTTATCTTGAAGAATTGTTGAAGAAACAGATGATTATGGGCTTGAATAACTTCAAGGTCGAAAAAAAGATTGTGAAGCATGTATAGTTGGAAAATTTACTCGAGCTTCACACAAGAGCAATCCAGGGGGAACCACGAAACAAATATTGGAGAGGTTGCATGTAACCCGATGCCTATTAAGACAATAAGAGGGAATATATATTTTGACTATTGCGGATGAGTAGGCTATAGCAGGAGATCTTCACTCTGGCAGTCACTTTGATACAGAGTAATATTTAACAAAAATACAAGACTGCCAAACACACAAATGTAATCACGACGACTCTGCTCCATAGCCCAAAATATTCCTAAAAATAATTAAATTAGAATTGCAAACCATCATATAAGACAGCAATTGAAATGGACACCTATTGTACTTGTTGATCTTGACTCTCAAGAAAACACTTTACTCGACATGGTCTCCACATGAACCAGTTAGGTAAACAAAAACTAGGAGCCATGTGCATCTCGAACCTTGTGGAAACCACTGACACCCCACATCCATCTCCCACCCATTCTTCCTCCTCTCCTTCAACAACCTCTTACACACTCCGTCTTTCACCAACATCCAGTCCTCTCTTACCCCCACTACTTCCTTTTCCCACACCTCTCCTGCCCACCCCACGCCCTTCACGTGCCCCCAGTCCTCATTTACCCACCCCAGTTCCTTCTACCCCCACACCTCTCCTGCCCACTCCACTTCCCTCAACCTCCTCCTCACCTTTCTTATTCTCCCCAGCCCCTTTACCTACTTCCACACATTTTACTCCCTGTCCCATCCGTAAATACAACTTCCGAAACTCCACTTCCTTGCAACCGAAAATCCACTCCTATATATAACCTGTAGCATCAAACATCTGCAGGAAAGCGGACAATGCAGAAAACAACTATTTTCTCATTCCTCTCCAAAATGTACAGTCTCTGAAAAATAAACTCTGATATAGAAACTCAACCCATTTCAATATTGTGCTTCACAGAACACTGGATACTAAAGAACAATTAGATACATATATAACAGGTTTCTCTTTAGCCAGCAGCTCATGTCGAAATATTAACAATGCACATCATACATATGGTGGGACATGCATTTTTATTAAAGATACTATTAGTTTTGCACCTCACAGCAATCACACCCATCTTATAAAAGATAAAGACTTTGAAATATCCATCACTGACTTAACTACAATAAACATGGGTCTTATGAACATATCGCATCCCTACTGGAAATTTGAAATCTTGTAAAAAAAATCCGGGAGTTATTCTAACAAAACATAAAAAAAAGACAGTATAAAATTATTATTTGCGGTGACATCAATATAAATTGCCTCACACAATCCAGTAATGAAAATCTATGTAAAGACCTACTAAAATCAATCTACAAACAACCATAAATACATCAAATGAATATCCAAAAATTGTAGCACTGCTATAGATCAAATAATAAGATACAAATAACCATTGTTTTTCTGTTGCTACATTTACTACAGGTTTCAGTGACAACACTATCCAGATTCTAACACTTTAAGTAGAAACAAAAATCGCAGAACAGACAACTTACCAAGAAATCCGACACTATTCTCAAGGAAACATAATAAAATATCAAAATTTACTCAGATTTGAAAACTGGAATGAAGTATATAAGGTAACTGATACAAATGATATATTAATTCAGAAATATATTCTTAAGACATTTCAATGCGATTTTCCTCCCAAAACTCAAAACAAACCTAAATAAGAAAACCAAAGGCATCAAAGTCTCATGTGGAAAGAAAAAGGAAGAAGAAGAAGAAAAAAAAAGACAGGTATAAAATACTAACAAATGTAACCCAAACATCATTTTATACTATAAAACATATAATTCGATCCTAAAAATGTAATCAAACAAGAAAAAATTATGACAAGTGATAAGTATAGTGAAGAGCATAGAGTTTTTTATCCAGAAGTAAATAGTATTATTGAAACGAGACATGTTCATTTCTTACTATGTGTAGTATCGACACGAGAAATAAAGGTAAATTACAGGAACTCGATTATGATCGTATAACAAGTTTCTAAATAAATGAAGATGTGGCTGATTCCAATAGCGATTCTTTGGCACAACTGAAAATTGAAAAGACGTCTAAAAACGCTGTTCGAAATGAGACGAAAGAGAGCAAATGTACCATCCAGATTAAGAACTCTTGTTATTAGGTGTCAAGCGGCTGCCAGAATTGCTGAGAGCGAATTGGACGAAAAATTACCTTTTCCCATCCTCAGTGGGTCTCTAGTAAGGAGAAAATTGAATCGTTAACATAAGTTGAGCAAAAAGAAATACAGTGAATTTTGTGAAAAACAAATAATATCAAATAAATAAAATGAAAAATACTACCCAAGCAACGTTGCTTGGGCAGTCAGTATTTTGGGTACTTCTGACGAATTTCTGCCCTCTCTTTGTCAAACCGAGCCATTTGTATTAATAGCGAACGAAATTTTGGCATGTATTTGTAATTATTATAAAAGTATAATTCGTCATTCATTACATTATCGTGCAAAATAAGAATGGAAATACAATTCGCACCTACGCTATCAAACGTACTACTGTGTTGCAAACTAGTCAGTTTCTACTCCAAAAACACGACGAACGTCGTTCGCACACACCACGGCAATGTTGCCAAACCGATTTTCCAGAGCCCCAGCTTGAGACCGCGGACTCACCAAACGTCGTTGAATCATCGTTTTCTGATTCGTGAATCTGACAGTCAATCTGATTCGCGTCACGACTCAAGCCGCGGCTTAAAAGCCACGGTTTCAAAACCGCGGCTCAGACCACGTCTTAGAAATCCACCCTTAGTCTCCGCTTCAGGTTGGCTCCCGCCTCGACCGTCATCCACCGTGCAAACCGCCTACACTGCTTTTTGAATTGTATGACGTCACACGTTAGTCCCTGCAAAAACTTAGTAGATAATGCAGAAATCATATCCTCCATTCACGCCTCTAGTGCAAACTTATTTAAATTCTACCGCCAAAGACGCACGAAAATCAAGCAGCTCACGAAAATTGACAGGACGTCGCTCTTACACCATGACTTTTCAGTTGTGATATCAGAAGTGTCACAATGAAATCGTTTCTTAGAACACGAAAGTAATTATGGCGAGTAATGTCTTGCTTGAGGTTGGTATGACTGCCACAGCCTCAGGCACAAGTTCACCAACGATCGCAATGATGATGATAATAATAAATATAATAATAATAATAATAATAATAATAATAATAATGTTCAATGAATTATAATGTATTACGCAATTAATATATCAAACGTAATGTATGCATTTTTTAATAACATAATCAACAGCGCTACTAGTTTCTTAAAGCGAACTCTAGATGGCACGCATTCTTCCATGGATCGAAACTCTTAGTATCTGGGATTCCCCGATTGCAGGTTTTCTCGTAAATTCAGGCAGTTTTGTTGCCCTATTGCGGCTTGTATTTTGTGACGAGGTTGTACGTTGTAGACGGGGTGCATTTAAGCTCGTCCGGCACTCTTGCATCGGAAGGGTAAGATTTTTGTTTTTTAAGTGAAGTGCCATAGGAGTGTCAATACAGTGGTGTTCGTGCCTTTTTTCTCAACTGAAAGTTCAAGAAAGAGTAAGAAACAAATAAAATGTCAATGCGACGTTTACACAATGCATTGTGTCGGGCAGTACGCGAAAGAAACTTGCAAAAAGTGGAGGAATTGATATCAGCTGGTGCAAATATCAACATGGAGGCAAACCAACGTCACGGACGTGATTTGTTTCACCGCTGTGTAGTAAATAAATCAAATTATTACAGAGACACTCCATTGCTTATGGCTTGCAGCGGTGGAAGCACGGATGTGGTGGAAGTACTTCTAAAAGCGGGAGCAAATGTAAACGTCACGGATCGTAGAGGAAATACTCCTCTGAATAGGGCAGTAAAAAATTCCCAGAAAAATCTGAAAACCATTAAAGTACTGTTGGAATACGGAGCAGATATTAACATACGTAATCGAGACCGAAGAATGGATATTAATAGCGGTAGATTGCTTATTATCGGTAGTAGTCCTTTAGACAATGCTATCTATGAACTGCCTGTTGCAAAACTACTTCTTAAAATGTATATCTTAAAAAATGTTGACAATTGTAAAAGGATTTTTTTGGAGCCATACATTGAAAGCAGTAATTACGGTAAATTGGTTCAATATTTTGACGATTGTGTTAGTGAAATAATTCAAATGAAAACAGAAATTGTATATCATCAAATTTCACTTCATGATTTAATGACAAAAGTAGCAATAGATCTGTCTGGTAATAATGTATGGGTTAAGAAAATGAAAGATGTGATGACGAAAAGGTATCCAGTGTATCATGACATTATAGCAGAAAAAATTGAATTATGCATAACAAGATGGAGACTCTTGAACAAGTCAAGAGAACTAAAATTTTTCACAGTAATTGAAACATCTGTGGGGGGAAAAACAATTATGTTAGATCCTGATTCTGTCCGTATTATTGCCAGTAATTTATCTATGAAAGATTTATTGAATTTCATGTCTGCATTGAGTAAAAGCTGTAATTATAATTTCTTTTCTAGTTCTCAAAAATTATCAAATTTAGAGAAGGAAAGTACATTGACACCCAATTCATTTACTACTTGTCCAAATCAGGCACCTAGCCATTCTGTAAAACAAGCAAAGCTAGATTAACTTTAATTCATGAATAATATGCTAATTAATATAGCTTACTGTACTGCTTCCAACATCATCTACAAATAGTCCTTGCCTTTGTAGTGTTTCAAGCTTAAACAAACTAAAAGTTATTGGTATCAGGCATGATCAATTTATATTGCCTTGAAATGGGATTGTTCATAAATTTCATTTTGCCAAGGAGGGGGTTTGAGGCAGTGTTATGCTGTGTTACGTGGGGGTAGAGGGGTATTTGATTGTTATGTAACATTGACATTTTTTTAAATACTTCATTTTTTGTCATACTAAAACATTAAAATATTACCTAATTAATTTTTTTTAAACAAAATTATTTAAAGTTATTAGAAGTTGTTACTATCAATGAAAATATTTTTTCATAAATTTTGTATTGAATCTCTTAAGATTAGGAAGAAAATATTCAAAACTGATCATAGTATTTTGTAGAATACAATTTAATTTGCGTGGTAGACTCGCCTGTGCATCATACACAATGACAGCATGTGTACATCTTGTAATCAGAAATTTTCTTGCCCTCACTTCGTTCCTCCACTCAAAATTTGCCTCCTATCATATTGTTAGGTGCAGTCAGCATCAACAACTAATTCTGACTTAAATTATCATAAATTTTAATATGCACAAATGAAATGAATACAATTTTGTTACTGAACTATAATTTATTTTCACTTTTTGCATTTATAAGGGGGGGGGGTGTTGTCAGTGTTGCGTAATCAGTATGGGGGTGTTCAATTGTGCGTAATATGGGGAGAGTGGGTATTCAAAATATTACAAATTTGTGTTATGTAATTTATGGACAGCCCCAAACTGGGTGAAAAACTTAGGAGGGTTGTAAGTACAGTAATACCATTCCAAATAGACTTATTTTTTGAAACTTATTTTGAATTTAAAAAGAAAACTTCATTTGTATGTAGCCTATATATTGTTACTATTGTATCATTTCAAATGTTATAACATTGTGTTTATATTTGTATTTCAAATTAAACTTTCCTTGGTAAATAACATTAATAAGATATCATTTACTTATAAATTACGTAGTTCTCAGAAAATTTGAAAGACAACATTTGTTGTACCTGCTCTCTCTTGAAATCAAAACAGCAGGGGTAGATTAAGTTGACTGAGAATGTACTTTCGGCACCCACTGGGTAGGAGACCACTTCATTTTTTTATCCAAATTTATAGTAGCTCTTAAACAGGTCTATGTAAAAATATTTTAATATTATTTTTTTAAATTGCAAAGGTTGCACTATTGACTATACGTAGGACTTCCTAAGACATTGAATCATCCCTGGAAAACTGCGTAATGAAACCAATCTTCTTTTTGTGCATTTTAAATGTGATTAAAGAGATTTTGTTGTTTAAACGCTTCATCTAAACTCAGTTTTGATGAAATATGATAGGTGAATGTATTATATACACTAAAGTAACACGTTTTCCAAAAATAAACAGAGGACTGGATTTAAATACTGCCAGGCTCCCAAGCACTAAATTGGGTTTGGGCAACCCTCTGGACAGAATTCCTCCATATTTACTGGAAATACACAAAGTACCAACACCAAATAGTATAACATTTTGGAACATAATAAATTACAACAACATTACAATTACATTAAATTACAATTAAACATAACAAATGGAAATAAATTGCTTATAGAATTGAACACACATTATATTTTCTGCCCTTACTCATATCTACACTTCAACTTTTTATTAGTGTCGACTATTTGATTAACAATTATTTTATAAATACTTGTATATTTTGTGATATTTTCCCCAAGGTGTGGAGCTGCCTTGGTAGGGAGCCTGTAAGCTGCTGCTTATTTTGCTCGTAGGTAAATTCTGCCCAGTAAATAGCAGTTTCGAAGGATGATGGGGTGGGTGCCCCCTGCTTTTTTATTTTTTATTTCTTTCCATTTTTTGAAAACAAATACCCTGCGCAGATTAAATTGAATTTTTAAAGAAATATTCCCAAAATAAATTCACATTTATTTTAATTTTAAGCAAATACATTTCTAATTTTTTTAATATAATTCAAAAGGAGGGAGGCACCTTGGCCCTGTTTGTATGTTGGTAATCTCTGAAGTAAGAAAATTGTTAACAATAATGAATTTTTGAAGAAACAAAAAGCAAACAATAGGAATTTTAATGTATTACATTACATTAATTACTTAACTGAATTACTTATAATAATTTAATTCAATAGTAATGGAGTAACTATGTACATGTTGCTGTGGAACAAAATCATATTGTGTACTGTGTTTTTGAAGATGATTTCTTGCAATTTGCTGTACTTTCACTTTTCTTTGGTGATGAAAAAACAGTCTTTTGTGAAGCTGACAAACTTTCTCAAAATCACTTACATTTCAGTGTTGTTATCTCAGATAGACTCATGAATAATAAAAATTATTAATACTAATGGAAATTTTACAACTGTCAGTCTTGAAAGATATTGATGTATTTTTAATGAATGTACTTTTGTGTAGACCATTACTTATATGTAAAGAATTATGAATAATCTTGTAAGATGATATTCTAGAACTAGAGCAATGGAGAACATTATTATATTATCTTATGACGATGATATTCATTGTGCTTTTAACAATACAACTCCTGAGATTGAAGATTTGTTTAGTACTGCCAAATATTGAGGGTTTACTTATTTGGTGAATTTGAATGATAAATTGGAAAATGTTATTCCATTAGATATCCATGTTATTTTAATACCTAAAATTTTTCCATTATAGAATATGTTATTATTTAATTTAAGAATGTACAATTTCTAGCTCCAATTATATTTTTCAACTGTTTATAATCCATTTAAATTATTTCTTTGAAGCTTGAATTTGTGAAATATATAATTATAACTTGTGTGTGCTTGGCTGAGATGTGGACAGGGGCGCTACAGCCAATCATTGTGGGGGGGATTGATGATTTTTGTTAAATAATAAACATATATGGTATTAGATTGTATATTATTTATGTACTGAAGGTAAATATAGTATTTATGTATACTATACAATATTATTGTTTAAATAACGACATAATTCAAACATAAATAATATATAAGTTTTGCAAAATAAAGGAAGGTAAATAAAAACTCTAGGCCTTTTGGCCCCCTACCCCTCCACTCCCACTCCCACCGCTACATCCACCATTGGATGGAGATATACCAAAACATGTATGTTATTGCTCGTATAAATGTACATGTATGTTCTGTCTTGATACCTGAGGAAAACATTTCATTGAAGTGCAATATTAAGTCGTTAATATTTATTTAAAATGTTGCCAAAAATAATATTCAGGAAAACTCTAGGGCTTTTGGGATGAAGTTTACAGTTGAAGTTAGGAATTACTGTATAGTAAAGTTTCAATACCTACCTATTATGGTTATCTTTGTAGGAAGAACAGTTCTGTCCTCCCGTCCAAAACACTCCCAATTGCACAATGAGTTACCTGTCTAGCAGAAGGATCCTGATTTTGGTAATAGTGTACTTGGTTCATAGTGTGGCAGGCATCAATTCAATACTTGCCTTTTACATGAATATTAAATTGTTTCCTTCTAGAAATGGGGATGTGCTCTGGGGATTAGCTTTGTTAAAAGAAAAAAAATATGATACATTACCTTTATTCTCAGGATAGTGAGATTCTTTGTGAATTCTTGTCACTAAAAGAATAATTCCACTCAATTACTCTATAATTAACAGAACTCAATAAAGTACCCTTTACACAGAATATAATAAAATGCACACACACACTTTTACATTTCTTCAGGATACAAAACCGTGAAGAAAAAATCATGGTTGGTAAAATATACCATTTCTTTTGTAAGGTAAAAGCAAACAACAAATTTTTTTTGGTACTATATAGTTTGTATTTGTCTATATTGTGTATTGTATACTTTTTAATAACCTTTCTTTTTAAAGCAAACTATTTTCTTGGTGAACTTCTGACTTCTCTTAAAAAAAGGCTTGAATATCCCCCAACATTGATAGGGAAGGGAATTGTTCTTTGAGGTTGGTTTGTTTGATTTCAAAGTACAGTTATATATTTATTGTGCTCATACTTTTGTATTTAAGAAAAACATGAAGATCATTGTAAATGCATCACTTGAATTTTTGAGAATATTAAATTTTTCTAAGGGAACAATTATTATTATTGGTGATACAACATATACATGCAGAGCAATCATATTCACTCTGTTCTAATGTAAAACTCAAATGTTGAGTAAAATAAATAATCATCTAGACCAGGGCACTTACTACCTTCCAGTACTCTTTTTAATACCGATAAATGAGATTGTTAATGTAATATGTAGATATTAAATTTTTATGAAAGGTGTACACCCATATTTTGAAACAAAACCAAATATCTTATCTGTCTTGGTTTTGCTAATATTTAAATCTCAAATATGTAAACTTCACCCAAGTTGACAGTACTGAGGGAAAAAATGAAGTGACTCTTGGTGGATAATATAATTTAATAATTATATAATAATTCTGATAAATCATACCACTATTACATTTTAATTTTGTTTAAATTTAGTATTTCTTAATTAAGGTTTTGTTATTTATCAGTAATTTATCCTGTATGAATATTGAGAGATATATTATGAATAATGCTATCAATAATTATGATTTTGCAATTTAATTTAGATTTATTTGTTGATATGTGCCTTGAATTTTATTCTCTTATCCAGCTGACTTGCTGAGAACTGTTTTTCCTTGTAAAAAGACAATCAAAACTTGCTCAATCAAAAAGGATCTTTAAATTCTTCTTGTAATGGTAAGATATTAAGTGAAAATTTGCATAAGTAAATACAAAAGTATTTGGGTCATTCCATGTACAATTTTTGTATCTGACAGCGAATCTTACTTTTTAAAATATTGTAGTATATTAAAGCTCTTATAATGAACACAATAACCACTTTTTGAAATAAATATCAGTTCAGCAACAATTACAGGTTAAATATGCAGATGATGCAATGATCCATGACTGTTCTTTATGTAGTAAAGAGTTGCCATGAATGCACATGTAAATAAAAGGATTCTGACTCTTACGAACTGTATCAAACTTTAAAAGTGTAAGGCCTATATGTCTTTTATGATAAATCAACTAATTTGATGTTTTTGACTACAAGTTACAAATAAAGGAATTTATAATAAAAATTGCAAATAAATTAAAGAAATTGATGAATGAATATGTTACGCTATGAAATAAATTAATGTTACAAGAAACTCATCTCTCAAAAACTGTGAACTCTTATACTTCACAAATTCAAAATGAAAGAAATACACATAAAATGGAAAAATATTAGATTTTTTTCCATTTAGAAAAATGTGAATGGAAATCAGTATTTGATTCTAGTTCTGTTAGGAACAGCAATTTAAAAGCGGTGAGGTGAGGGATCTGAGCCACAATCAGTATCAACAATACATATGCCACTGTTTAGAACTATATAACTTATCTGTTAATCCTATTAATCTAATATTTCTAGTGCTCATTGTCCTCAATGAGTTACTGATGAGAAGGAACAAGGGTTCTGGAAGAAATGGGTTCGTTGCACCATAGCCTGCTAGTATGCTTAGGCATACTAGCGGGCTATGGTTTCACAAAGAGAAATACACAGTTTTTTGGCAAATCTTAAAGTATCATATCGCAAATAAATATTCTCTAGTTGACAAAATTTACTTAAATTTTTAGAATAATTTTGGAATGTTAATTCATAACATCAAATCTTAAGAGAAATTATCTAAGAAAGGGTGTCGATTAATTCACTATAGTTATTCATCCATTGACACGAGCACTGTGTAGAGCGAGTAAGACGTTTGAATCAGCTGCAACAGACAGATGTATTAAAAGAACAGATTAGTATTGAAACCTCCCATGACCACTTTTTGGCTTTTTTCATTTTTGTTTTGGTTTTTGTTTCAGAGTATAGCTTAAGTGGATGATTATTTTATAAAGAAATATCATATTTCCCAATGCACACTGTGCGGATTAATGGTGACTGAAATAAATTGTTTAATGTTTGAAGAATGAAGGATCTATGCTGTTACAATTCCAAATCATGTGACATGTGATAAAAATTATTACTTTCTGCAAGGAAGGTTAAATTAGAGTAAATTTATTAACAAATAACAATATTGTTTATGATTTCAAAACTTAGTGGCAGAAATAGAAGCATTATAGAAAAGGAGGACAGTCTGTAGAAACATATGGAAAAAGTGTGCTTAGAAAACAAGATGTATATTTTAAAATTTCTTGGTTCAAATCAATTAAAAATTTTTTAGATGGCTTAGGGGTTGCTAAATAGTTCATTAATGAATTAATTTCTCACACCTTTAAACTTTCAAAATGTATTCGGTCACTTATATCGATTGCTCTAACAAACAAAAAAGCTTTCTCAAATGAATGCAATAAATTTATACAAAATATCTTACTTAGTTAAATTACTACAGTACATCTTGGATGATCGTAATAAATTTTATTACTCAATATAATCATCAACTTAATATATTTAAAATATTTTCGTTTTTGTAGGTACAGTATGTTATAAAATGTAATTAAATTAAGTAAATATGTATTTCTTAATTTAATTTTTTTCTGTTAATACAGGGTAGAAATCAAATACGGGATACATACACATTAATATAGGATAGACATCAAAATTTGGAGCCTCTGATTGGATAACTCAGGTGCGGATTATGGGGGAAAGAGATGAAGAAAATCCCACCCCCCATTTTTCATTAATTTCGGTTTTTATTAATTTTAACTTGTCATGAAATTTTCAAGCAAAAATATTTTCGAATTCAAAGGAATAAAGTCGTATTGTAGCGTGAGTTGAGTTTAACATGCGTCATTATACATTACTTCTAATGTAATGCATTCGACCAAAACATTTTGAATGAAAAAGCTCTTAATTTACCGATCACACTGGAATCACAGTAGGGCATTTATTTAGTATTCCTAGGATGGGGAAATGTAATAAATAAGAGCTGGATTTTGATGACCTAAAACATCGCTAAATATGATCAATAGAATACTCTTAAAATGTTTTTTAAAATGTCCTAATTTTTTTGATCTAAACAAATTCAGATCTCTCCCTAAAAAGGCCTAGGGAAAAAATAAAATGGTAAAAGTGTAGGAAAAATAAAAATGAGAAACACAAGAAAAAGTTGTAGAAATGTCTAAATTTCATTTTTATCTCAAGGCCATTTTTCAATTTATACTCTGTTTTACGCACTTTTTCATGTTTTATTATTAATGAATGCTTCATGAATTTACAATGATTCATTCATATAGTTTTTATTTATCAATAGTTCATGACGAAATTCACTACACCAATGGACTCAGTTTTTCGGATTCTGAAAGTTACATGGATCTTCTGTAACTTCCTCGATCTTTCAAAACCGACGCACGGTGGTTGCTGACAAAAAAAATATATTTTTTTTCAAAATTATCTAATTTGCTTCATTGAAGCACATATGAAAAATAATGCAAAGTGCCTTGTGTATTATACTACATATTATTTTCTTCTCCATTATTGAGTAGAACGCGTACAAAAATGAGAGATTTTTAAGAACCCAGACGGCCATGAATTTTGGGATGCACATTTCTCGGTTACTCTTAAAATAATGAAATTATTTTTTTTTTTTCCTCGTTACTCTTCAAACTTTATAACTACATTTTTAACAAAAACCATATTTGTCACTTTCACATTAGTTGTAAATAAATTATTAAAACCATGCTTGCTATAAGCAACATTCCATTTACGTTTCTTGACTTCCAAAAATATACGCACTGAGGCGCATTAATATTTTTGCCGTCTGTAGGCACATCAAATTTGCCGCCCCCTGTTTAAAATTAATGTTACATTTCAAATTGTAACGTTTCATCAGTAACAATTCCTCATTAATTTGAACGTTTGAACTTTAAAAGTTAACACAAACATTTTGCACATGTTTTCGTAAATTAAAGAATTCTTTGGATTAGCTAAATTTGGATATTAAACTGTATCTCCATAGCAAGTAACGTTCAACATTATTAACGTTTTCAATACTGAAACTGTTAAACATAAAAGAAACTTAAAACATGACAAACCTAAATATGCAAGCATGTTTTCTTTCGTCAACGGGCCTTACTTTCGGATTCATATACTTCTGAAATCATTAATTATTACTCAATGAATGTATTTACTAGGCTGTCCGGGTGACCGCCGCGTCTATGGCAAATGTGTCGACGTTTCGCTCCGCCATCTGGCGACCTTCCTCAGGGCGTTATTTCAAAAACTAAATAAAAAAACCCTAATCCAAAAAGTTAAACTTATATTTCTTGTTTTTATAATGAATGAAACGAAAATTTAAAAACTGTTACACGGCGTAATATTCTAATCGTTCAGTTAGATGTAAATAAAAATCTATATATTAATTACGGCATTGCATTACGCCCTGAGGAAGGTCGCAGAAGGCGACCGAAACGTCGGGCACCTTCGCCATGGACGCG
>BOPP01000042.1:74028-120294 GCA_017312745.1 Gryllus bimaculatus
AGTAAACAAGCAACTTGCGAGGCATTATTTCTTTACTGATTATTTTCAAACATATTCGACGTTAAGTAACAAACTTTGCCATCATTGTACTCTTTTCTTGATTTAGAAAGTCAACGTTTTTGTTTTGTTCGAACCCATTGCTTGCAACATAATCACGTGTAGCTTCATTATAGTCCACAAAGCTGGATCGATTTCCCAACAAAAACGATCAGTCGAAGTTATGGTTTCATCAATTTTATGTTTGTTCTTGCAGTTGTAACATTCGGTAGAAATCCTATTAATAAAAAATAAAATAATAAATATATTATAAAATGTTTAATATTATAAACAAATATTCTAGAAAGATTATATAAAGATTAATAAAGATTATATAGTATATATAAAGGTTTAATTAATTATACAAAAAATGCTTAAACTATTTACATCGGTTGATTCGTCAACTCATAATCAATCGCAGTTGTATTTTCAATTGCTTGAAGACCATTTCATTTTTAGCTGTTTGAAACTTTGCAGTTCTCAGTTATTAATTCAGTGATAACCCTGAATAAATAAAAGAGTCAAAATATTATGTGTATTATTACATATATTATTAAAATGAAGTTAGTAACAGATTTACGCTAATTTATTTATATTCTATATTAAGATATGTTCATTTAAACAAATACACAACACGTCAAGAAATATTTAATTTATAATCATTGTACTAAACATTTTTTGCATTCTGAAAATTATTTTGCAAACACAACTCTGCATTAAAATTCTAATGTTAACATTTTATTTATCACAAGTTATTAGTACATTGTAAAAATATACAAAGCTGAAACACTAGATATGTTATCTATCTATATTTTATGACTAATTCAGTAGTAGAATTGTCGAATGAATGCAGCAGTGATCAGTTCACATATAGGTTTAAAGAATTTTTTTGTGAATTAATTTCATTTTGACATTTCTCTTCCTTTTCTTTTTGTATTTTGGCATATGACATCCGCTGAGCCTTTTTCGAAATCACTCATTTAAAACTTCAAAATATCAGTTTTACTCAGCAGGCTCTTACAATAAACGATACACAACAATAGTAACAAAAGAAAGAAAAGGGTTTTTTCCAGATCCGTCATCTAGAACTAATTCAAGAAGTAATAGATGTCGCTACTTTCTATATAGCGCAATATGAATGCATGGCGAAATCCGTCAGCGATTTCTGATGGCTAATTCAGACTTCTTACTCTAAAATGTAATTCTTTCTGCTCAATCAACCAATCAGAAGTCGTTGGCGAATTCTTTTCATGTATTCAGTAACATTGAAAATGTCCCTATTGAAATTCAAACTTAATTTATAAATCAAAGGTTGAGGGGGCGGCTTTAGTCTTGTTTAAATCATGTTTAAAATAAAAATAATGATTTATGCTGATATAGTGTTTTTTAGAGAACCTAAATTTGTTTTAGAAAATATCAAGAAAATTTTGCGCCTTTGAAAATTTGCCGCCGTAGGCACGTGCCTACTACACGTAAATCCACCTCTGTATACGCATATGTATGTCATGAAATTGGTCGTAATAATACATGAAAGACCAGGGAACACGTCCATGTAGGTTTACATTTGCTAACACTTGTAACTCTGCAAACGAGAAGCAAGGGAACGTTCTTCACGCAGCGACGCAGTGCGCTGTGTTGTGAAACAAGCAGGCGGCCGAAGGCTGCTTTTGGCCCGTTGAGCTGTTTAGGACCACACTCGGTATTAACATTTGAATTGAATTAAATTTATGCCTTATTTTACGTGCGAGACTCAGGCAATGAGGTCCCTTGCTCTTCCGTCTGACCACGCAGATTCCGCTACGCTCCATTCACAAAACTAGCAGAGAAGGAGGTTATTTCTTGGACGGAAACAGGCGATTTTGAATTTAGCTCAGAGGCGTCATTGATGCTTGACGATCTTTACATTGTATGAAGAGAGTGAAGATAAGGATATTTTAGAAGTATTTGCAGATGAAGAGGAGACGAATACGATTAAATTACGGTGAATAGTCAAGTAAGTAATTCTTTTACTGAAATTGTTGCTAGGTCGGAAGAAAATACCAGTTCCGCATATGCCCTCCAAAAAACACAACCTTGCAATATTGTTAAATTTTATTCTGAGGCTTACTCCTGAGGGTAAATACTCATAATTTACAAAAAAGCGCTCAAAAACTTTTTTCCAATCAATAATGCAAGATAGTTGTGACACAAAGAAGGAGCTGTACGAAGGAATATTGAAATGAATGAAACTGAGATGTATTATGTATATAGTATATATATATATATATATATATATATATATATCAAGACAATGTTTCAGGGCACGATTTGTGGGCAGTTTTTTTTAATTTTTATTTTATTTATTCCTTTATTTAGTGGAAAGCAATACGTAGTGCCACTATTGGTAGAGACAAATTGTTGCAGTTGATTTTTTGTCTTGGGAATTAGGAAAACACGACAGGTGACCATCGTAAAAATTACTAGTTGACACCGTTTCGGAATGTGTTTGATAGCTAAAAGATTCACTTCCCAGGTCCTACCGTCCCACATTTCACAATATTAAATGAAAACTTTATATTAAATATACGTTTATATAAATACATTCTATTTAAAACAGTTTCATACAATTTTTTGTTATTAAAAAAAGAAGTAATTTTCTCCTTATTTTTAAGCTTTCAGGTCATTTACCTTTTATTTTACAGTATTTTTATTGGTCATTTTTAAAGAATTTTTAGCTCATCAGAATCCGAGCCATACTCTTTCTTATACTCCGCTTGACAAGCGGTGCTACAGCGACTTCCACGTGTTGGAGTGTGGCCGACGTAACCGGAAACTAAGTCAAGTATAATATGCATATGGCACCACCTGCATGTAAATAATCTCTCAAAACATTAACGCTTATCGACACATGGTGACACGTCTTATTATGAAGTTCATAAATAGGAGGTGGCTTTTGATGACCTAGAACATCGCTTAACAAATTCCATAAAATATTCTTAAATTTTTTATCTTTTTTTGACGTAAAATAAAATAAAAAAATATACAATACATTTTTTAATATGCTCTAAAAGCAAAGAAAAATTACGTAAAAATTTTGATCAAAACCAATTCAGTTGAAGTTAACCTGTTGGATATGTTACTGATGTAATCGTGACCTTAGCTTGCAAACTTTTGGTTTGGATTGTTATTTACCACGAAATCTCTGTCTTTAGTTATCCTGAAATTGGTCGAACCGCCAATGGAGCTGATAGGCGTCACAGGAACCTGCATTCCCACAGCTGTGAGATCACAATTATTTCCAAACGAAGAAATCGAATATACTACAAAGGAAACTTGTGGAGAACATTTGTTGTATCTCGTAAATATGATTTTAAGCAAACACAATTAAGATGATATTAAAAACGATGAAATGTATGAAAAATGCTTTAAAAATTATGGAAAACTGTAAAAAAAGGAATTTAGTCGTAATGAAAAAAATGCACAAAAAGTCATATAAAAATGGTTCATTCGCTTTGGCATAAGATAAAATTAATACGTATACTGAAGGAATTTGTTCAAAAGTGAAAAGAAGAAAATGACATTTCATTAAAATGCGCCGCGTCTTCATAAACTTCGCCACAGCCGACCTCGTCTTCGCTTCGACTTGGTGTGAGTCAGATAAGTAGCTACGCTTAACCCTGGTTGTGGAAAAGTAACAGAAGCTGTGTAAACAAATTCTATCCGGTTGATTGTTTCTGAACACGTTACATGACGTACCATAGCACGTGGTGAGAGAACTGTCAAGGCCCATTCGCAATGCAAACATAAACATAAGCTTGGCGTTAACATTAAAGTTAGAACTAAGTCCATAAGCGGACTCATTCACAATGCGTTCGCATAAGCACAACACGTAAGATGTTAACTTAAAAGCTTCAGGCTTCTGTACTTATGTTTAAGTAAGACATGAGAAATGAACCCACCACAGAACGGTAACTCAAAATCGATAATTGAAAATGGAGCGAAGTCGATAGAACTAACGCCATATGGGGCGTGGATACTGACGATACCTGGAAATCGATTCTGACATTCAACCAATAGTAAACCAGAATGTCTCACAGCCAATAGAAACTCTTATTTTGCTTACGTTTATGTTAGGCATTGTTAATACTTCAGTCTATCACTTATGTTGATCTTTGTGTCTATGCGCTATGCTTTTGTTTATGTTTGCATTTTGATGAGCCTTTAGAGTCGTTTGTATGCTGCCGGTACTGTAGAAAAAAGAAACAGAGCTTACCGCGAGGTACGTCTCCCTCGAGAGCGTTTTGAAGCCCCCGGCCGTGCGCATGCGCAGAGTGCGTTGGCTGCGCATGAGCACCGTGAGAAGCGCGCGGCGCATGCGCAGAGGGGCGTCTGGCCACGGGCACTCGTACACGGCACGCGCCACCTCCTCACTACTAGACGCCACCTCTTCGCCGTACCAGCAGTAGAGAAGCACTTCCCCGGACATCGTGACGAAGAACACGCCGAACTGGCTCTTGGATATCAGCGCATTCACCTGTGGAACAACGAAGGGCGATTTCACGGAAATTCGAGCAGTCGTTTTCAAACCTAAACATCCGAGGAACTGTTATTTACAATTTTTGTTGGAAATATTCACATATTTTTATATAGTTCTTACTCTATTTTTTCTACTTAGGTTCAAAAAGGATAGCAAACCATTAGCATGAAATTTTATTATTATGCATGTTATGTTTAATGTAACGGTACGACCTGCCGTGGATTTAACATCGAGTGTGTTTACTGACAAAATCGCGGGCATCCAACGGCCAGCGGCTGTTGGAAAGGCGGTACCTGACCCCGCGCCTTTCATTCCTGCTATATTGAGACGAGGGTCGTTTATGACTTGCCGCGCCGAAGCCGTTTAAGGGCGCCTTCCCACGTCGCGACCGCGGCGCGCTTCGCAGCAGCGCGGCGCGTAGTTGGTTTGAATGGAGGCCTTCCCATGTTCGCAGCGGGGCGGCTGCTGCGAACAGGCCGACGCCGAACTCCTCGCCAGCGAAGACGGAGGGGGGGAACGCGCCTCCGCTAGCAGAACTTTCCACCGCGGTCGCGCCGTGGGAAGGCGCCCGTAGCTGGAGTTCGGCGTCGGCTGCCGCAAGTTCTGCCGACTTTCGAGAGAGAGACTCGGTACATAGCCGCGTCAGTTGTTGCGCGGAACTTAGACCAATTCGAAATCCGAATTGCTCTTCTCTAAGAAGCTTAAGACGCCATATTTCTCGTTGCAGGCGCTCCAGGATCAGGCGCTCAAAAGGAGACTAATTGGTCTGTAACCGCTCGCCAGAAGTTGGTCCTTGTTAGGCTTTGGTATCATGGATACTGTCGCCGATTTTCCGCTCTGGGGAAGTATCCTAGCGCTAGGCACGCATTTTAGGAGTTCCGCAGGAACTCGACCCCGTCGCCGCGAGCGCGCGGAGCTGGGCGGCTGTTATTCCGTCCCGGCGCCCGCATGCCTTGCGCAAATTGAGTTGTCGGCCAGCGCCTCGCGGACTCCTTCCGTCATAACGCGCGCACAGAGTTGCTCGGTTCTCGCGCCGTCAGGTAGTCGCGTAAGCGTGCAACAGTGCTCTAGTCTCCGGACGGACTCCAATGGGCGGAACTGCTGTTCAAGCGTCTCCGCGAAGAGTTCGCTTTTCGCGGTGTCCTCCCACACGTATTCCGGCTGCACAGCGGTGTGACCGGGCGGCTGTGGTGTCAGAGTGGTGCGGAGCGGGCGGTTTACTCCCGCCTTGCGCCAGCGCCTTAGATAATCCCAAAAGCTTAGAATATATGCGCAGCTCCCGCAGCGTCCTTCTCTGCTCATCTGTAAGCTCCGGACGTGACTCCGGTTCGCGAGTAATTTTGGTATTTGATTTGTAGGACGTTCGAATCGCGGAAGTGATGTGAGTCACCGCTCTATCGACTTCCTCCCGTGAATTTAGCGGTTTTCGCTCAAGCACGGTGCTTATATGAGCTGTGAAACCGGACCAGTTGGCGTGTGATATTTTGAATTTGTTTCAGCGTGCTGCGGCGAAAGACGAAACCACGAATGTTACCGACCTGTGATCGGAAACCAGATAGGAGATCGAAAGCGGGGCCCCGCAGTCCGGATTTCCAGTCGGCGGGTATATCGTGGGTGCTTTCGGGGCGCATATGTATACGCCACGCCTCGTCGCTATGTAGTTGGCTGAACGGGTGCCGTTTTGGTTTGCACCGAGGCTGTTACGAGGGATCGCGAATCTTTAGTCCCGCCCGCTCCGCTAAATTCGATCTGAGTCAATCACGAGGGGTCTCACTAAAAAAAAAGGGGGGGGGTACAAGAGGTTTCATGATGACGAGAGAGAAGCTCCAAAACATGCATGCGCATTAGTTTACGTCCACTTCGTTCTCTCGTTGGACAGGAAATATGCAAGTACATGTTTTTAATTATGCTTCGTAGAGCTACCAGACTTTGTAATTATTTCTTTCTTGGCAAGCTTATTTTAAACATGAATACTTTTTTTCCGTGCATGTTGGGCATAAGCTGCCAAATTAGTTCAAATGTTCAAAGTGGGATTAAAAAGGATATAGCAGAATAAGGCGGTTGAAAGTGCCCCCAAACGAAATCGATAATCGCGGTGCTCATGGTAAAAACAATAAAAAGTACCGTAAATTAAAAAAAAAAAAAATCTGCCTCCTGGGGCAATCTGTTCGCAAAGGTACAACAGGCTGTCCATATATTACGTAATGCAAATTTGGAGTATTTTCAATACCGCCTCTCCTTCTTGTAACGCACCCATAACAATGTTAAAAGCTAATAATTTAAGGGATTGGGACAATAACAAGGTAAACCACAGCAAGCATACAGCTATTTGTAAAAGTTAATATCTCGATTTTGAAGAAAAGTTTATCTTGTGACTACGAGTAAATAAATAACTTATTCATATTGGACTTGAGAGGCGGCAGTTACGAAATGAGAGTCCCGCCAACATCTGGAGGGATGAGAGGGAAGGAATATGTTCTTGTAACATTTAGTGTTGGCGGTTGTTAAATAAATTGGTTTTATGGATGTCTTCTAACTGAAGCCAATGTGGACATTATTTTCTATATCGAAAATGTTGGAACCTGTGTTGAATGAGAGCTTCAGTCAGAGGAAGTTTGTGTACTTTTCTTAAAAAAAGGAAAGGTGGAGAATTGCATAAACTACCTTAAATGAAACGTAACACAAATCGTATCCATTTGCGCTTTCACGCGGGCTTCCGCCAGCTACCGTGTGTGTGTTGAGAGAGAGAGAAAGAGAAAGAGAGAGCTTTTTTTTGCCTTTCTTCAATTACTTCTCAGAATCCCTAGTAAGGTATTTGTAATATAATCTAAGTTAAAAAAAAAAATTGAATTGAATACAAAATCCTCTTGCACACTGCCTATCTATCGCAACGCAATCATAAAATTTTCTTATAATTTATTTCACTTCTTGCATTTACACGAGGGTGTGTGTCGCAAGTGTTACTTAAATAATATATGGGTGGGGGGGATTCAATCGCACTTTACGGGGTGCGTTACAGCGAAAGAAGAGGGGTATTCAAAATACTTCAAAATTTGTGTGTAACGGTATTTATGGACGACCCCGCACAACTGCTGTATCAATTAATCTCGTCAATGTTGTGCATGCTATATTTCGGGGAGGGGCGGTGTTCTTCCCCTCGCTAGAACGTGAGATCTAATGCCCGACCATCCGAGTGGCCGGCATTTGACCGTACAAGCAAAACAAGCCATTGCTTGGGGCCCCCATTCACCAGGGCCCCGCGTTTCGCGAAAAATATCGCGTAGCCCATATTTTTTTTGTGCATGATAAGACTCAGAAATCTTTGGTTGAAAGACATATCGACCAATTTTCGGCATGAACGAGCAGAAAAAAAAAGTATTGTAAATGTATTTAATGTAAACCAAAATGTAACACCAGTAAAAAATTCTATAAAATTATCAGAGTTTGTCATTTGTATCTGTACAAAAGTACTTGTACTATAATACATCTTTTATTTAATAAAGATGGCATCATTGTCTATCGGGGGAGGGGGCGCAACACAATTTGTGTGCTTGGGCCCCGCACTACTTAAATTACGGGCGCCGGCGACCATCACGTCGGCTTGGAGAGGTGGTCCCTCTCCAGATATCTCTCCCCAGTGGGCCCCAGCTGGGAGAAGCTCTATGCTCGTGACTAGTTGCTCCCATACATGCTCCCGACATATGGTAGTGAAGTGCATGTGTGTATAGGGAAAGGAGGAGTCAAGGGTGAAAAAGGAAAGATCGCGCACGGTCCGTGGCCTTTATGTTAATATACTACACCCGCATTCATCTAGTATTGGTCGGTCGGAACCGTAAACTATCGATCATTGCAGCCGGTCGCTAGAATTCGCCTTGAGACCGCGACTGAATTCTACTCAGCTAGTGTCGAACACCCGCTACCGTCGGGCCTAAAAAAAGACAACCCCGTTTAGAGACGTTGCAGCAACAACAGTTTTCGCCAGAGCCATCTCAGCGGCTTTGTCTTTGCCGAAACCTTGGACACGTTGTACAGCGCGAGGCAGATGACGCCCAGCGAGGAGAGGAACTGCATGAGGGCCCCGTTCCCCACCACGGTCTGCGTCTCATTCACGCTGACGATGAGCCGCTGGTGGTAGCGCACGCAATCATGCAGCTGCTCCACGTCGCGTACAGTTCGCATCCGCTCTGCTAGAGCGCGTCCGTGTGCCGCTACGTGCAGCATCAGGCTCACGTACAGGCAGTCCAGCGAGCTGGTGATGATGTACGCGTAGAAGATCCACTCCATCTGAAACAGTTCCCGGGAGATCAGAGTGGATCGTGTTTCCTCTAAATTGTTATTTGAAAGGCAGAAGGAAAAAAAAGTTCTAACATCTGGAAGTTTCCAACTTGAGGAAGTTAGTAAACCAAAAGGCTGTAACAAATGACGTTGTGGTCTTTTAAAGTATTGAAATGCATGTTTTTTACTTGCCTGATTATTTAATGCTCAAATGACTGAATTTGTTTTAAAAGATATACTATCGAAAAGGATGTACAAGAATTTTCGTGAAGTATATTATTCATTTCCAATTAATATGAATATCAATTTATTGCATCTCTTAAAATAATTTTCTGACACTTCCACAATCACGCATCTTGTTTATATATTTACATAGCATTGGTTGTATTGTGCTGTTGCCGAGATTTGGGTTTCGGGTCACGTTTGTTATTTACGGTGATATTACATCCGTGGTTTGTTCAGGTTCTAGCTGCGCATTTCTTTCAGAAATTCGATGCAAATAACCCCTGGGCAAATATCAATAGGACTTGTACCAGTACCTTTACATTATAAGTAGATATTGATCTTAGCAAACTTGTATCAGTCTGATATGTTCATATATTGAAATATATGGAAGACTTGGATCCTCGTAAACTTCATCAAAAAGAAAATGTCCCATCCAAACAATTTTTTAAAATTAACATTTTTGTAACAATTTTTATTTTTTGAATACCTTTTGCTTACCAAGTTTAATTAACATTTGAGGCCATTTGTAGCAGCACAATTATTACATATTATTTGATAACCCTTGCGTCAAAAGAGACAGTTGATTTGGTGAGCTACGTAATATTTGGGCTTTCCTTTTTACACGAATAAAGTCTAAGGTACATAAAATCTTGGTGACTCGAACATATTATGAAGATTTTTTTCAACACGTTCATACAAAGCGTGTAGATAATTTATTGTGAGATCTAAATAGAAAGATCCTTTTAGTGAATTGAATTGAATTGAATTTGCCTTATTTTACGTGGCGAGACTCGTTTAGTGCGTTTGTTTATTGTTGTACAGTTTATATTATTGTAAAAATATTGAAAATTTGTAATGTTTTCATTTATTTATTGTCAAAAATAGTTAAAAAGTATGCGTGACATTCTATGAGGAAAAGGGCATTTTGTGCATCTTTTCTGAAATTGTGGGAACCCTATCCTAACCCAAATAGAAATTGAATTCTGAATATAGATGAAATGAGAATTTTGGTAAGAATTTATAAGAAATATTCAATCCAGTGTAATAAAAACTATTTCCAAAGGCAAGTCAGCTATATTTTGGCTATTATCCCGCTTCGTGCTCTTCGTGAAGAAACCGTGAGGGACTTCCTGCCATGAGAACACGGTGAACGATAATTTGAATAACTATATTGCCTATAGAACGAACTTTTTTTGCGTTCTAGGGTTGAAAATAGGTGACACGTATTTTTCTTCTTTTTTTCTAATTCCACCCCTTTTAGAAATATCACCATTTACTTTTTCCGAAGAATCATGCGTGCTCTAATGTTTAATTTGTTTGCTCAAATACCTTTTAAATCAGAAAAATAAAATTACATTTAAATTTAAATTAAAAATAGGTACTTTCATGTGATCTAAATATAATTTTTGTAACATATTATTTAAATACATATTACATACTATTTAAATTTGTAAACATATTATTTAAATCTTTAAAATATATTTTATTTTTTAATGGAAATTTTTACTTTAGGTCAACACTTAAATTAATTGTAAAAAATACTCATGTATTTATACACTACTTTTGTATATATGTCCCAAATTTCAAAGTGGGCCACACATAAATAACATTTAAATATAGTTTGTTCACCGGCGCACGTAGGCAGCCCGCTGTCTGCCGGACTCGCTGCTCGGGGCCTCAATGGCACGACGCATCGTGACATCCGAACATTATGCAACCGCGTGACTTATGTCAAGCTATGAATCGCAGTAACACACATACCGTTTCAAATGGAAGTCTTCTGACGAAATGCGACTATTAAGTTTATTTGTAAACAACTGTCTGAGACAGCAGCCTTCTTTCTCAGATATACTGAGTCAGTTGTGTAAACAGAGGAATCCGCGAAACATGTACGTTGTTCTGTGAAGTTATTAACCATAGATATACTTACAATAATATCAATACTATTATTAATTGCATTTTATTAATATAAAAATCTATAATTGCGGAAGAAGTGTACGTATAGGTTATTACAACCAGCATTCATACAAAGTTGCAAATTGACTGTTTGTCGTAAAAAACATTACATTATTGGAAAAACTAGTTTTCAAAATTCCTTCTCGTGACGAGTCAAGTGAAGTTTTATCAAGAAAATGAGAATCATTTACCTATTAATGCCGTAAATATTCTGGGCAGTGACAGTGATGAATAACGTGCACTGCTTGTCTAGGACACCCTAACGTATTACCTGATACGAGTAATAAAGAAACTGACTGACACGTTCGTCTTATGTTTAAATATTCTTTCTTACTTGAAGATGTAATTTAGTGATTGCTGTGAATTAATGTCTTGGCTACTCTGCATCATTTTGTGCGGCTGCCTGAAACACGACACAAATTCATGTCATCATTGCCAGTGTAACCTCATAACACTTCTCAAATACGTTCATGGCAGTGTTAACACAAACAGATATATTTTTCGGATGGGGTCAGTGCTTAGAATTACAAAACAATGCAAATTGATGTCATCAATGTGAGTGCTGAATGGCATTTCGTCGCTTCACAAAGTTTATGGAAAGGGACCTTGGGATGTAGTGAGGGGGGGAGGGAAATTATAATATTCTTAATAAAAGCTATCCGTCAATTCTGACAGGAACCTATTAATTTACCCAGTTATTTAAGTGGGGTGATGGTAATGTGAAGAACGTTACCTTTATATTTCTAGCAACGCTGAATAGTTAGAAAGAGGACTATTGCAACAATGATATAATAAAAAATAGTAGAAGGCACAAAGAAAATGCATAGCTTCATTTCTTTATGAAAAGGTTAATTAACCATGTTCTCTGTAAAGTGAAGTAAAAGAAGTATCAATTTAATTAATTGTATCACATACTCTTATTCGTAAAAATATTCCGTCGGTTTAATACTAAATTGAATTAGTTTGACACTTTTTAATTTCAATTTAATCAGCTGTGAAGGTCATATGTGCAGAACTGGTACATAGTAAGACGTGAACTTGTGTTTATTGTTCTGTGAAAGTATATTGAATACTGGTAATAGTCTACTGCTGATTGGCACGTGCTTGAAGAGTGACGCAGATGCAGCAAAAAAACAAGTAGACATTTCTATTGTATTTAATTTCTCAGAGTCATCTTCGTGTCCCAATGTGTAACTTATCACACTTATGTAGAAGTTTTTAGAGATTATAACAGTGTTTTTTTCAAATTTTTAAACTATCGATTTTTGGGAAAAATTAAAAAAATAAAAATGAAATTGGTCAAAAATGATTTTTTTATTTTAATAAATTCAATATACACATCAAATTAAAGAGCATCTTTTGTTGTTTAAAGTCGCAAAATATTACGTTTCTGTTACAATCACAAAACGAGTTAAAAATGATTAACTTTAGCGATGCAAGCATTTTGCATTTTATCGAAAATTTTGAAAATTAATATAATGTCGAAAAACAATATTTGGGGAATAATGAAAAACACATGTTTCATATTTTTACTTAAACTCTTCACAGAAAAAAGTTTAAAAATCTGGGACATCAAGGTCAAATTTCCTTAAATTTGTGCGATTTAACAAGGAATGACCCAAATATATTCCCACCCTTGCATAAATCATTTTTGACAAAAACCACTGATTCGTAAATCAAGAGGTAAGGTAATGATAGAATCCCTAACTTAATAAAAAGAGGCTAACAAGGCACTTGGGTGGGATTCGCTTATTATTCTTACAATTCTTTTTTGACCTGAGATTGACAGGAAAACATTTAGACATTCTGTACGGCGATTTGCGAAGATGATAGAACCTGTAGGTACTCATTGTTGGCTTTAAATACCCAACTTATTTCTCGCTTCAAAGAAGAAACACATTTCTGTCGTTTTAATTCCGAGATTGTCATAATTTTACATTCCAGATTTCTGAGAACAACAGAGAATTTAAAAAAATCTTACTGTTTTTTCCGCCCCTGTTCCCCGAATCCTCCACTGCGCACATTGTGAAAATACCTTTATTTTAGAGAAAATGAACATTCCTTTTCGAGAAAGGGTTCCTTCAAGAAACAAAAACAGTATTTTTACTGATACGTTATTGCTTGATATTGCTTGGGTACAGAGTTCGATGTACACTGCATAACTTACCGGGATCGGGAGGACCATGGTAACGAGGGAAATACGATAACAGTTGAATGGTGCTACATGTTTTTTTACGGAGGGAACTATGAAACGGAATTATGGGACCGAGTCAAGTTATTAACTAGTCAAGTTATTAACTAGTCAAGTTATTAACTATTCAAGTTATCAACTAGTCAAGTTATCAACTAGTCAAGTTATCAACTGGTCAAATTATTAACTAGTCAAGTTATTAATTAGTAAGTAAATAAGTCGATCTGAAGCATTAAAATTAGAAACAAAATCATGTATGTATTACGGGCGTTAACTGGTTCTAATGATCGAGCGGCGGCGATAATCCCGGGGCCTGTGGCCCGAGGTATAACGACTTTGGTGCATAAATAACTATTAAATCATTGAAGGCAGAGGAAAATCTCCTAAGAAGAAACAGCTAAACAGTATTAAAAGGAAACTCACCAACAAGAAAATTTATGTATTAATACTTTACATATTCTGAATTGACATTGATGTTTTTATTAAAAAACTAATGTTTGTAACTTATAAAAGGGGGCGGATTTTGATAACCTAAAAAATTGCAAATGATCAATAAAATGCTTTAAAAATGCCATGACTTCAAAGAAAAATGAAATTTGATCAATGCCACTTTTGTTCAAGTGAACTCAGCTTGCAAACTTTTGTTCTTTAAAAGAAAATCTTTGACTTTATCGCGAAATTGGTCGACTTGTCAATGGCGCCGATAGGCGTCACTGTAATCTTTGATTACATAGCACTCACAATGGCTGACATTTCAATATATGAGAAACGAAATCGAAGGCAACTTAGGAGTTCTGTGTTGAACATTTGTTACATCTCGTAAATATTGTTTGAAGCAAGTACAACTAAAATGATATTAAAAAAGATGAGATCAGCAAAAATGCATTAAAAATGACATAAAATTGTAAAAAAAGACTTATTAGTCGAAATGAACGAAAAATGCAAGAAAATTACGTATAAAAATGGGTCATTTCTTTCTGTCATAACATAAAATGCATTTCTATAGTGAACAGTATAGTTCTAAAGTGAAAAGAAAAAAAAATGAATTTCATTTTCTGCACGCATTGGAAATTAATAAAACATAAATTAATAATTCATTAGTAATACTTATGACACAAGATCTGCTCTTCTTGGAGATCCAGAAATTCATTTGAATTTCAGGTTTTCGAACTATTGTAACTCCCGTCCTTTGTAAGTATTAAAAAAAACAAGAAACAAAAACCAACCAACCAACCAACAAACAAACAAACCAGCGAACCCGTGTTCATATACACCTCATTCATGAGAATATTAATGTACAGGAACTATCACAGAAAGATCAGTACATGTTCCAGAAGTGTACTTCTTGGATTTATTGAGGTTCCCCGTGAAGTGGTCTGGAAAAACAGGCTTTCTTTCATATACGCTCTACTAATTTTTCCACGGTTTACTGCTACCTATGTACTGAGGGCAACGAAGTAGAAATAGATAAAATCTGAATTTCCTCAACTTGCAAGGCCTTATCGTGATTTCTTGCCAATATTTCAAGTGTTTTAGGAGGTATTTAGCTCTAAAGATAAAGAAGGCGAAGTAGTCGAGAAAGAAGTTCAATATTGTTCATTTCACGCATATCTTATGCACTCCTTTTGCTTCCGTTTCCTTTTCCTTATAGTGTCTTTTTTAGCGACATATTTATTTTGAGTATAAATGTTGCGCTAATTTACTGCAAAAAATGCAATAAGGTGACGACATCAGTAATACCCCACAAGTGATACCGGTGGCTAGAGAGTTACATCCAAGTCCTACTTCAAGCACAAATAGTACCCCCGGCTAAGATGGTAAAACCTTTCTCTATACTAAATGACTTATGGGTACATAAGTACTCTATAACTAACATAACTAGTGGTACAACAGGATGGAACAGACCTTCCCGTATTCGTTTTCTATTTCCATTGGTCCCATTGGTCTAGCTACTCGGACTTGCCACATACTCTTGTCAGCTGCCATCCATCGCCCCCCAAAGTACAATTTTTGACATTTTCTTAATTTTTCGTTTTCCGAATTGTAGACCGAAAATATTGTTTTAAGATTATTAAAGAACAGTAAAACCACGTTCTAAATGGCAATTTTATGCCTGGTTATTTCTTTGTTTATTTGTTATCTGATCATAACCCATGTTTTAAATGTATTTCTTCCTATTCATCTTATTTGCTGTCCTGGGGGTTAAAATATCCATAACACTTTGAATGTATAACACCGTAGAAAACAATCCGCAATTAAATTTTTCTGTCAGTTTTTTCGTGTGTTCAAATGTAATTTTTTCAACAATATCCAAGTGCAAATATTAATGTAGGAGGTGGATGAATTTATCTTATTTTAAAGTGGCCTGAAACTTTTCGTGGGAAAGCGTGAGTGTCAAACGGGAACCCTGGGTGGTACCTGGAAGAGATAGGCGGCCGCGTAGCACCCACCCGCCGCTCCGGGCGTCGAACGGGGACCAGGCGCTCGGTGGGCAGAATGCGCGCGTGGCAGTCCGGCGTGGGTGGCGTTGGGGGCGGCGGCGGCGTCGAACAGCCGCTGGCAGCGCGCCGACGCGCCGCGTTGCGCTGCACCACGGGTAGCGGGTGGCCACAGCACGTAGGCCACGAAGCCCGCTGGGCCGTGTAGGCGACGCGGACGGTGTTGCCCTCGCGCGACGCACGCCGCCATCGCCGCCGCCCCCCGCCGACCGGGCGCGGCTGCGGCAGCGCGCGCGCGGGCGGCCAGGAGGCGGCGCACGCGGCCGCGCTGGCGCAGGAAGTCCACCGCCTGCGGGCACCAAACTTTTTTTTTTTTTTCAACTTTCCCCCCGCCAGTAGCGCCGGGCGATTCCGGGAGCTTTATGTTGCGAGGCTGTGTGCGGCTAAAGTAGGGGGCAGCTGCTTCTGTAAGCGTAATAGCACCTACGTACATTATGAAGTACGTATTGCAGTAGGGAAGCTGTGAATATTCTGCCAAACATGTACTGGGAAGAAATATTTACCCTTCAGAACAGGTGTCTTAAAATTAGGTCGCGTCTGCGGAGCAGGCCTGCCTGCTTATCCTTAAGGTCATGGGTGATTGGGCTCGCCCACAACCGGCCGTCAACCGCTAACACGTGGGATACAGGAATGTTTGGGAACTTGTGAGTTTTTCAAAAGGAAAAAGTCCTCTGACTGTTATGTCAGTTTGGAGTTGCGTCCTAGTAGGGCATGCCGAGTTTCTTGACGGGGCGTGGCGTTCCTCGTAAATCTCCCTGTTTCCATATAAACGATCCTCTAGCGCGTTGATATCAGACAGCCAGAGACTTTGCCTGTGTCACACCTTCACGAGCTGCTTCTTGCAGCCTCTCACTTTCAATTAAACTCTCATACTTCATCGGACTTGGTCTCTGGTACTTGAAACCTTGCCTCACCACCACGCTCCTCCAGGAACTTAGCTTCCCTGCGAACGATCAAATATTTTTGCTATCCTGGTACCTGGAAGCATTTTGTAATTGTGCCTTCAATCGCTGCTAGTAGCACGACAACACTGCAGGGAGAGAGCAATTACATTACTAAGTAACTTATTTCTAACTTAACATATGGATGAAGCCGAGAACTTTGTTGCCGGCAACCTAAGATTTGCACTAAACCGTATTGGTATTTTATTTCATGTTTTAGTTGATTTACTTTTCTTGGATTTTTTTTTCATTCATTCGCACATTCACACTGGGTTCTATTTACACTTGACACACGCACTTTCACACGATACTATATACACCCTAAAAACACTATTTACACAGCACTGTGCGCCACCGTCAGATTTATAGCGCTCTCCGTCAGATTTATAGGCACTGTTAGAAGGCGTGGCTTTTGAATGCAAAGACCCGACCCCAGCGCCGGCTTCTGCTGCACGAAGTCCACCACCTGCGGCTGAAGCAAGTAGTGATACGATATAGATAATAATGCAGCGATGTCACCACATATCGATGTTCAAAATTATAATATCGACCATAAACCATCGATGTTTTAAAGGTTTTAGTAACGTCTAACATTAAATTCGTGCGCTTAGCCATCATCATTTCGTTAGTTCTGTCGCCAGGGAGTTAGAAATTTGACTGCGCAGTATTGGACATTACATGTTCAACATTTATTACTTATTTAAACATTTTATATTATTGAGAAAATTCAGCCGCCCTGAATGACAGAGGTTGCTAGATAGTGTGCTGACGTAGCGCCTCGGTTTGAAGAGTCGCGGGTTCGAGTCCCGCCGTGGGCATGGTTGTTTGCCCTGTGACTTTCATGTATGCGTGTTGTCGCGGAAGGCCTTGTGAGTCTGCTGACCACAGACCAAGGAGCCCGCAAGTGTGTCAATGTCTAGTGTAAAGGTTAATATGTGTCCCATGACTGACCTAGCGGGTACCCGGTGCGGATAGTCGAAATTGACATCCTCTAAAGCTGGAATAAAGCCCGAGGGGGGAAAAATGATTGTGAAAATTCAATTAGATTCGAAAGTGGGGAGGGGAAACTGTCTCCATCGCCCCTTCTGTTACACCTATGTATTGAGGGCGGAGCCAAAATTTGGAAGCCAATGAAACCAATCCCGCAGCCTTAAAACCATCTTGTACCGGTAAGCGGTGACGCAACCACGCAACCAAACAATCCGACCGCGGTGGGAGGTCGGTCCTCACCTTTCCGGTGGCGCTGCAGCACTGGCCCAGCAGGCAGACGATGTGGCTGAAGACGGGCCCGTTGGCGACGTTGGCGACGGCGCCGCCGCTGAAAGTGACGAGCCCCAAGAAGAAGCTGGTGACGACGGCGGTCGTGTAGAGGCGGTAGGCCGCCGCCGCCCACCCGCGCCGCGGCCCCCACATCCCGAAGGTGCGCAGAATCCACAGCGGCAGCCTCACGTCCGGCCCAGGCCCAGGCCCAGCTTCAGGCCCCGGCTTCGGGCGCGCAGACCCGGCTGCCCCTGGAGGATTGTGATGGATTGGCTGATCAGTCAACGGACATTCCGAGCGAGTCAATGGGCCCCTAAGGTTATTAGTTCCGTAAGTGTAGCGAATATTTTTATCGCGGGAGAGGACGTTATTCGCGGGCAACTGCCAAGGTAATTACCCCCGCAACTGTAGTGCATGTTGTAGTCGCGGGATGTAGCAGTGATCTTTCCCTAGTGGATGGCGAGATCCGGCGACAACCTACCTCTGCTTGCGGGTATTTCCCTCAACCAGGTATCTCCCACCAGCATGGCACAGCCCCACCCGGGTCAAAGTCTAAGCTCCCGACTGGCCTACCGAAAAGTGTGATAGTATAGTGCATGTGAGTGTGTGTTTAAGGGGTGAGGATAAAGCAAGGAAGAAGAAAAGATGGCGCGCGATCCGTGGCCCGTGTGAGTATTGTTGTGGGATTTACCTGGTGTTGATCGGAGAAACCACGGAAAACTACCTATCATAGACCCTGGTGGAGAACACATGTAGCAGAAACAGTTATTCACGGACGGTAGGGAAGACCACACACGCCCTAGAATCGACTGCTCTTTTGCAAGAAACTCCCCTCTCATTTCTCTCTCTCACACATTTACTGTCTCACACGCACAGAAACACAGACATACAAACAAGGCGCCCCGCTGGGGAGACACCTGGAGGGAGAACTATCCGTCCCGACGTGTAGGTCGACACCACATCTCGTGGTCCTTCGTGGGTGGAACACCGCCATCACCAAGGATATAACATGCCTCACACTTACGAGACCAATAACCGTAGTTGACGAGCCTGGAAAGAATTCTCGCTTATGCTAAACTGACAACTGAGTTGGAGATTCGGGTAATTTTTGGAGTTTTACTTCTTGTGCTTACCCGACTGCGTGAAGCAAAAAGGAGGATTATATTTTTCATAATGGTTTCTTTGGGTTTCTTTGTTATCATCTGTCGTCTAATTCGACTAATATTCATGATGACTTATGTCATATAAGTCATGTAAGCTTGCATTCGTCTTGGCAGCGTGAATGTCATAGGCCATACACATGAAGGTCATACACAGGTGGTATGAATAAATTCGTCTTGATATCCTACATCTTATATGCTATGAAAAGTTCTTAAAACAATACGGCACACAATAGATTCCATGTGTTCGTAGCTAAATATTACATTTTTTAATCTCAGAGAGGTGACCCGCGATTTGTTTTAGAACTTCTTCTCCTTGTTTCACATTGGTTTGAACTCATCCAATAGGAATCGACGACAGTTTATGGCGCGCTGCGCTGGAGATGTTCGGCGCGGCGCGGGCCGTCTTTGCCCTTTCATCGCCACTGACCTCGCGGCCCTCGCCGGCCCACTTCGGCTGCGGCGCGGCGCCGACCTCTGCGACCTCTGTCGGCCCAAGCGTCTTGCGCTGCTCCGCGGATTACGTCGCTCTTCATTCCAATTAAACCGCGTTTAACTGCGCATACATTCGCCCGGTTTAAACGCCAAGGTAGTATCTCGAAGGAATGTCATAAAATGGTTTAATCAGTGTAATCATATGCTTTACCGTCGAAGACGATTTGCATCACGCCCTGCAGAATACCAGAGTTCGAAGTCGCCATTTCTTCATATATGATTTTTTATTAGATGACTGATTATAGTGCCAGCCTTCCGTTTAATTGTTCGTAAAATGATCTCCAGTTTACCTTCACATTTTGAATTTATGCAAAATGCTAGATGTTTCAAATGGCTTCATCAGTTCTGCTTGCACCAGCAATCTTTTTATTAAGAATATTCTATTTTGTTAATTTGTATGGAAATTAAGAGATGCACTCTTGTGATGATTTACTAACGGATTTTATTAGTCTAAGAACAAATACATTTGTTAAAATTGGAATAAAACTAATACAAATTATTTTTGAAAAATATTTTTCAGAGTAGATTTTATTTTCTTAAATTCTTTGGTTGGTCATTTTTTTCGAATTACTCAGAGTTGAGAGTCTGGCGATATAAGAAAACTGAATGATTTACTTATTGTTATGGTTCGTTTACTTGCTAGCACAGAACATATATATGTAGTATAAAAATAATTATGTAATACCGCGGCGAAAAACTTCGATGTTTCAGCAGAAAAAAACATATTGTTGGTCTTTGATGGAGAAGGAATTTCTGTTCCTTTGTGTAGTAAATTACTTCTTTCAACAAGTTCTGTACTCAAAATGCACGGTTGGAGGGTCCTTCATACCGAAAAATTGGTTGACGGCAAAACATCTGTCCGTCTGTCAGTGAACAACGCTAGCGGCTAAACAGTAAGCAGAATGTTCATCAAAATTGATATTCCCCAATCGATCTGGCTGATTTCGCGGTAAGTTGAATTTGAGACCGATGTTTTAATTTTAGAGGGTACTTTACATAAGGTATCAAGGAAATTTTCAAATTTTTCTCAAAAAATGGTTCCAATTTTTTTGATTAAACTTTGTCCTTGGAGAGCGTAAAGGACGCTTACAAAACTGGCACAGGTCCCCGTTTTGTTGAAAAATCTGAGCGATAGACAATTGCAGAAGTTCTATATTTTTTTGATGTCTTCCCTCAATGAACATATACACGTTTTTCAAAATATGACCAGCTTTTAACTAATTTTGAGTAAAATAAGCGCAATTTATAAAAGAATTTAGAAACAAAATTTCCTCAAAAACAAATCCAGTTTTATCTTAAAACGTTTTGTTGAGATTGCACTGTAACAGATGACATAATCGCTACCTTGCTGTATTATTTTTTCTCAAAATTACACAGTGGTTTCTCTCTCGCGATTAATATTTACTTACCTGTGTTTTGTTATTATTTCATTTGTGAGTACAAGTGCTCCAATTGATGTCTTATAAAGTTTCTTGGAAACGTCATATTTTTCTTTAATGAGTTCCAAATTTCGAATTTTCACCAACACTTTTCCTAAAACCTGCTCCCAACTTTTTCTTAACACTTTTTGATATTTGCACTGAATAAAATGTCATTAAGGCATTTTGATTTTTTAAAATATTTCTCACGTCGTCAATATATACATTGCAGTCATTTTCTTAACATTATTGCATTTGGGAACGCTTCAAATTATTTCCGATGATGTTTCTCAAAAAATCAAAACTTTCCAGTGAAAATGAGCTCAAAATAAGGAATTTTTAGTAACGTTTAAACGTTTTCTCAAAAAGAGCACACAATTTTTCAATGAAAAATTGCATTTAGGACAGTTTTACTCTTCTGTAATATTATTAAAGTCATATAAATTCTTCCATTAGGAGACCGAAAATATGAGAAAATATGAAAAAATGATACGTTTTATCGCAGACAGATAACAGCTGGGAAGAGGGTGGGCAAACCCGGAAAGCTAGCCTAGACTTAAAAGATAAGAAAACTAACTAGTCGAGAACGTCCGTGCCATTCTATTACACTACTAGTTTATATTAATTTATTTAGAACATCATTGGATAATTTTAATTATATTAATTTAATTTGAAACAATTGTATTGAACAATGTACAGAGTTTTAAGACTAAATATTGAATATTAATGCATTTTTTGAGAAGCGTATTCTATTCAAGTCCACCTTCGTATACGAACCCACCTGACTCATTCCCGTAGCTGACCATTGTTTCTAGAGTTCACAGCTTTACCAAATCTGCACTCCAAGTAATGGAGCCTTTTTGAAACGTGGCATTTTGAGGCAGGATCGCTACAGCAAAAGGAATCGTTAATCTTCAATCTGGGCTACTCATCAGAAGTGTTCAGTGTCCACGCCCTGGTCTTTTTCCCACGATACCATTTAAAAGCGCAGGGAATGCATATTTAACAGAACGCTTGATCTCCAATCACAGGGCCTCCTCTTGACGGGTCAGTTTTCATGGATCATTTATGGGTTCATTAGCAGCACTCCAGATCCTCTCAGAGCACTTGTGGGGTTCATTCATGCATTAAGGGAATACTGTGCTCTTTTTGTAATTAGAGCCCGCGTTCTTAATACTTGGAAAAAATCTACGTTCAAATCATGATTTCATCGTCAAATTTAGTTGATGTTAACATTACGACCTGCTAGAATTTAGAAGAATTACAAATACTTACGATAAGCTAATATTGCTATAGTATCTGGAAGAAAAACCTGGAAATCGATGAAGAGATACTACTGTTCCAATTTTGTATGATTAATATTAAAGTAATTTATCTATATTAATAAAATTGAATTGTCGGCAATACCAAAATATATTTTATAAATCACTGTGGTTATTTACAAGATATATAAGCACATTCAATTGTTTTTATTACATTTTTATTTATTAACAATTTTTATCTGTTTGTCTAAGCTAATTTCGGAACTTCTAAGTGGGTTTCGATGGTTGAAAGTAACGTATTTTGTCGGGCATATATACTTATGAGACCATTAATTTTTTATATAAATAAGGTCTTTGGTGCAGCCTATAAAATTCAAATCTACAGTTTTTAGTTTTACAGTTTAAAATACCAGACTACATACGTTTTCAATCGTTTTGAAATTGCAATTAGTCAGAGGAATTGAGAAATTTGGAAATTATGCTTCCGACAGAGAGAGTAAGAAGGTCTCTGTGGATAGGGCATTGGCGGACGGAGCAGAGTGGAAAGCGCGGGGCGGAGCGGGGCGGGGCCGAGCGGGTCGGGTCGGGTTGGAGCGGGGCGGAGCCGAGTGGGGCGAGGGCGTAAATAAGATTACTTCCACTATACCCTGGAGATATAATTGAATGGGTGAAAACCATTTTGATATAAGTGACATTTTATAAATTGTGAGTATTTATTTTAGGTTATATATCAGTGGCAATGTTTTTTCGTGGTTTTAATGAACAATTGAAATAGCGTGGTTTTAATGATGAAACAAAGCATTGCTGCTTTACAGTAATTTGACTTAAATAAACAGATTTTTCTGAATTTATAAAATGTCACTTACATCGCTCTGTTTTTCAGCCCTTAAATTCATTAATTATTTTGTATATTAAATGGTTGTGATAAATAAATGTGCAGGCAAAGCGGGGTGACTTGAATTGGTCTCGAATACATTTCATTTCGATCAGATTCAAACGTTCCAAAACAATATCGATTTGCCTATAATAGTAATATGTTCTTTTAAGGAATTATAAGCATTTAATACAACTCCATTAAGTGGTGGAATATTGTTTACACAATCAGAAACTATTCGGGAGATTTAATGGCATTCATTTAATGACTTAATTCATTATTTATTGGTGTATTTAAGAATCAAGTGCTCAGTTTTAAAATTAGTTGTTAATATACGTTTTAAGAGAATCACATGATCATTACAAATTCAGGTTATATTGTAAAAAAAGGTTTTCAAATAATTAATGCTTAAGAGAATTAGTACTAAGTAAAATATTTTCAACATAATGAAAGTGAAAGCGTGTCGCCAATGTCAGGTAATTGGACTTCAACGATATAGAAAACGCACGATGACTGAGAAGTTAGCAACGAAACCGAATATTTTTAAACTGAATGTTCAAGTGTTTGTAATGTTCAATGATTACATTTCTCTATAAACGAAACGACAATAAATTAATATTCTTCTAAACTAATTGGTCACGAACATATAGAAAGTGGTGTTGATGACAGATTTGCAGTGATTTCCAAATTCTATAGAAATAAACCACGATATCGCTTACATTTGTTTTCAGCACATTATTACCCAAATTAAATTTTAGAAATCAATAGACTCGGACATATTTTCAAAGTAAATAAATTTTAATAATCAGGGAGGTTCTTTTTTTTCAATGTCCCTTGCATTATTAGCAAAGTTATCCGATTTTTAAGGAAACGATTATTTCGTGCCTTTGTTAGTAGTCCCACAACTCGTTTAAAGTTCCCGCCTCGTACCTTGATTGGTTAATTTAGAGGGTGGCCTGAGGAGGGGAGGAAAAACAACAGACGTTGAAGCCGAAGTGAATTTCAGAATGCTCGTAGTTGCTCGTAGTGACTGTCGTCGCAGGAGGCATGGATGTGTTTCTGGGAAGAATTTTTTAATCGCTTCGCGAATTCGTGCTTATAATTAATTACTTCGCGAATTCGTGCATGTGAGAAAATGTATTTGACAACCAGAAAATTAAATTTTTCAGCTTTTATTTTCAGTTTTAGAAGGACAAATGATAAGGTAATGTGTTGGTTAACACGTATTGACTATTTTACTAGTCTTAAGATTTTTGTGTTTGGATCTTAACAGATTTGTAAAAAAATACTAACTTAATGCATTTGTACATACTTTGTAAAGCGTGTACAAAGTTGGTTGTTAAGAAAATAAGTTATTATTTATATATTTACGCAGCAAGTTTTCTAAGTATTTGAACTGTTTGCAATGGTAACCATTGGTGAAGAATGGTTTTAGGGTTAGACAACACACTTATTAACTTTTAAGGTCAGAAAGGTCGAATGTACGAACACGCAAGGATCAAGATTTCGTTCGTGTGACCTTGAAACTATCCGAAGAACAACTTCGGGTTTTAAAATTGTTTCTTGGAACGTCACCTTGTAGTAGTACGGTTATTTGGGATAAATGAAAACAGTTATTTTAGTTTTGTATATTTTACTCTTCCAGTTTTTAGTCCGTTTTTATATTCCATTTTTTAATGATCGTAATGTTAGTTCCACTTCTAACTTTGAGATGCCATAGGAATTTTGAATAAAACAATAATCAATGTGAAAGAAAAAGTTAATCTTCCCCTACATTGTATGTACATTTCCCCTCTCTCGTGTCGCCTTCGACAGTGTTGCATATTGATTGCGCGTACATTTAGATCGAGTTTTGACCACTGATTTTTTGATTCATTCCTTCTTCTATGGTTTCTACCCTGTAAAAGTTTGGCGTTTTCGATTTCTCGGTCCTCCAATTGACCTTCTTCCAATTCTTTTTCCTCCATTACTTCTCGTAAATAGACCTTCCAGATCAAAGCAGGTCTCCCTATTCTACGCCATCTTTCGGGTATCCACTTTAAAATTTGTATTGTCCATCTCATTCTTCATCCGCTGGACACGCACGTACCTTTGTAGAACTTTATTTTCTAGTCTTTTGGTTGTGTTTTTTTAACAACAGCTCATTCTCGTACTACTTCATTTCTTATCTTGTACAGCCTTGTTATTTGCAAATATCTTCTCATAAAGTAGAGCTCTACTAACGACTGGACGATTTTGACAATTTGTTAATGAAGGCCACATTTCCGCTCGGTATAATACAATATTTTCCAATACTAACAATAAGGAATATTTTTTCTCTTTGTGTCTTCTCTTAATATATTATTATTCCATATAAAGGCCATGTAAATATTTGGTTGCACTCTTGCTCACTGCAAGTCGAGTGGTAATATAGTTTACTTTCCCATCTTTAGTAATTGTAGTTCCCAGATATTTAAATTTTGAACAGTTAGTAATTTTAAACTAACTTAGATGTTAGAAGTTTCTTCTCCAATGCTAGATATTTGAAATGTTTCAAGGCGATTTAAGTCCCATTTTTTGTAATCTTCTTTTAATTTTTCAAGCTTGTACTTTCGAAGCTTTCGAAGTACTCCCAATCTCCCCTGTCTGAAGTACGGATAAGAACCGACCTGCCCATATGCAAAACTAAAACAATGCACCACTTACCGTTCGAGTAAACGTAAAAAACGCACAACCCGCATTCGAGATTATTTCTTACATCAGGTTTCCAAAACTTATTCCTTTTAAATATTTCAAAAGAAATGGCGATAAAGTGCATCCTTGTGTTCATCTTTTATTAGTATTAATACATTTGGTAATATTTCCCCCATATTTTTATTCACCCTTCATTTCTGTACAGTCTGGTACATTTTTTTAATTAAATTAAATCATTTTTGTGGTACTTTCAGTCTTCTCACACGCAACACTCACCGCGCTGGATACCTGAATTAACATGCAATTTTACCAGCTTGTACTGCACCTTTCAAAACACCTACAAACGAATTACTAAGAACAATGAAGCATTGCAAGTACTGTTTTCGCGACAATTAGTATCGAGACCTTTCATCATCTTACAGCCTCAAAGCGCGGAAATCACTGCCGGTATCAGCCTGTCTCCAAGGTGTCAATTGTCTCGGAAGGCAGGCGGGGTGACAAATCTGATATTTACATGGCAAGTTTGGACAGGCGAAAAGGTCGAACACATGCTGGAATTAGTAAAATACAATTATTACAAAGGGAGGTTCCCTGAAAATGTTACCTCGATATATTGTACAGTAAGTGAATAAAATAAATAAATTAAATAAATTAATTAAATACTTACATTTCCTCTTCCGGTTGTACATAAAATTGTCTCAATAATGGGGTCTAATAAAAAAAGCCAAAACATGAAATATATCATAGTCTGGCGCTGACATGATTGCGAGGCTGCGGAATGCGCTTGGTGTTCTTGGAAGCTGCCCTCCCCTCCGCCTAGACAGCAACTATTAGCTGCCCCAAGTATATCGCTCCATCTATCCATAGGCAAAAATTAAAACAGCAAAGGAGAATAAGTAAAACACGTAAATCAAAGACATCGCTGTTGTTGCTCCCCGTACGCAAACAAGTCAGCTCCCGACTATACGTTTATTTTTTTCAGTTACCTTAATTATTGGTTTACTATATCCTTACAACTGACTTTGATAGAGTTATTAAAAACGTGTATCACTCTGCAGTTCAATATAGAAAGAGACCAATCTACGTATGTGGTCTTTGCCATGAGTTGTGAATGAACGAGCACGCTAGAATCTGATAGATTCGTAAAGTTCCTGGCGCTGCCTAAGCAACTGTGTATCCGCTTCTGAAGGCGCGGAGGTCACTAAAGGTCTGGAAGCAAAATGCCTTGAAAACGCTATTTCTAATACTGCATAGCACGTCAATATTTGGATATGTGGTTTTTTCAGGGTGTTCTATAAGCTGGCGAAATTTCATGTGAATCCGAATATCCAGCATGGTGAGTAGTGTTGGGTGTCAGTGCTGAGGATATTTTACATCTGCGAACGCTATCATGGGCATTTTCTAGGTCAATAAATGTTATATGTGTATGAATATTATGTATTCCATTTTTCTCTCTTATCTGACGTATGACGTATGCAATGAGCGATATCTAAACAAGACCTCCCGCTTCTACTACTGCTTCGTTCTTCGACGAATGCTAGTATTCCCTTCTGTACTTTTTCCATTAAAATACTCGCGAATAGTCGTGCTATTGATGGAAAGACACTAATCCCACTAAAGTTTTTTATCACCTTTCTTGTGTATGCTATGAATTGCTATGACCAGTGGTGGATCCAGAGACGATTTGTTTGGAGGGAGTAATTTGTATATGTCTTTATATAAAAATAGAAACACAAAGATAATATAAATTGTAAACAAGGTAAATTATTTATCATAAAATGCTGTTAACAAAATTAAAATGTTAAGTTTAATATTTAATGAAAACTATGGTTTTAAAATAAAAATAGTAACAGTTTGTTATTAAAATCGTTGAATTCAAAGCTGCAAAACGATGAAGGATTTTTTTCATTTTCAATACAGATGTGAACAGATAGTATTTAAATAAAATTACATGATGTCGATTTACAAATTAAACATTCGCTTACATACTGTGATGATACATCTCATCACAGTGGGAATAAAATATAACAAATTACGCATCATTTACAAAAATACACGCGCGTGTTATGAACCAGTTACCCCGTATTCCGACTCGGTGGCGATCGGATGGAGGTAGGTGTTCCGATTTCGTGATAATCGGATGTATTATTTAGTTGAATTGTTAATTTTAAAAGAGTTTGAAGTCAGAAAAGCATAAATCTTATGTGGAGAAGAGAAACATGCAATGGTGTAATTGGACTAGGCTAAAATGGAATCTAAAATGTACGTTGAATTCGAGGGTCAAGAAGGCAGCAGACTCTGAGCAGGGAAGTGACAAAGGGGGACATTATTAATTTTAGCATTGTAGGAAGATAAAGTTTTGTGTAGATTTTGATGATTTTCAATTAGGACAATAAGGGGTAATTGGCCATGCATGCAAGGGACGATTAAAAGGGATATGTAAATAATGATGTGAATGAGAATATTTGAATGTGTAAAGGGTCATTATTGTTTGTTTTGTTTTATTACTATGGAAAATTACTACGTATATTTTTGTTTGTTTTTAAGCTGAAGGGAATCAGCTTACAATGTCTTATTTTTATGAAAACTGGTATTATTCTTTAAGTAATAGTAAGGAGAATTCCCGAACCCAAATAAATCAATAAGATAAATAATTACGTAACTTTTCGGAACCGCGAATCCGTACGGACTGTTCTGTCAACCCACAAAATAAATTTCCGAAAATAGAACATATCTATTTTCTAAAATTAATAGTTACTGAAATTGTTTATTTGGGAGATTGGGGATTTCCTTCATCCCCCGTTGATCTGCGCCTGCCACATATTCCATTCCTGTGGTATATCGCAATTAACCTCAATTTTGTTTAAACTTTGTTTTAGAGATCAATAATTGATTATTGATATCTATTATACTATCACCTTCGTATTTTGAAAGTTCCATTTCAAGGTTTCCTGGTCCTAGAGTTTTATTGTTATTATCTCTCGCCAGAGCTCTCCATACATCAGAACAATTGATTTTGGGTTCCCATTCTTACCCATATGCGAATTTCAAGTCTATCTAGTATTCAAATAGATGCTGAGAAACAATTAAATGTAATATTATATTAGTGAATTTAAATGCATATATTTTATTTTTACTGGCGTTAATTTTATTAATGGATGTTCTCTAATACATGTAATCTGTTTGTTTCAGAGGTTAATTACAATTCTAATGAAGCTACACTGATGGCCACTATGAAGGATCGATGTAATACGGTGAACATGTTTGAATTCATCTACCACTTTGCCTATGTGCATGAATGTGAATTTGTAAAATATTTGACAGAAGTTTGTCACAATTTGTCAGAAGGATACCATTTGAATGACTGCCAATTCTGCTGTCCTAACACCATCTGAAAAATAAATTTGGTAAGTTATGTACTACCTTGCTTTGGTTTTCTTAAAGAAATTCAGAAAAAAGTTAATAAAATATAATTCATTTTTCGTATTCATGTTTTCGTATACCGTTTATGAGTATGTATGTCAGTTTGTGAATTGTGATATCATACATTAACAACTGTACTGATGTTTGTGTAATTGAACTGTACCATAATAAGATCACGTTACCTTGGTAAAGAAAGGTGATGCCAGTAAGTCTGACCAGGATTTCTCGGATACAAGGTTATCGTTTTCTGTGGAGCATATCGCAACAGCTCGATACCTTAAACAGAAAACAACGTTGAATGTTAAAAAAAGAATACATTTGGAAAGAAGCCGAAGCATGGCACTAACGGTATCGTACTAGTTAGTTTCCTGATCTCTTTAGTCAGGGCTAGCTTTTCGCTTTCGCACATTTTCTTCACATTTTCTCACTTTTTCGGTCTTCTAATAGCGGAATAGAACTAATGTAACTATAATATCACACGCATTTTTGCATTATATCTTATGTTGGCATTTTTTTAAAATTCAGAATGTTGAACGAAAATGAGATCTGCGCCATTTATCTCTATCCGAGGGGAAAATATTAAAGAATAAAATTAGAGCTGTTATTGAGAAAAATATAAATTTCCTTTACGTCAAGCAAACGTTTCGCGAAAAATACTGGTTTAAAAATGTATTACAAGACCACATTTGAAGAAATACTTTTTTAGAATATTACAATACAAAAACAAGGTGGCTTCCCAAATTCATACGGCACATCATTCATATAGTTGCTTCCGTGGCTTATAAAGGTTCATGGAATAGATTATGGGGAGAGGCGTATCTTATTTTAAAAAACGTGCATTTAGCTTACTGTTAATTTTAAAACTATTGCATGCTAAAAAAAAGTGTAGGAACGGTCTCATGTTTTAATAAAAAATACCATTGTTTTCTTTCTTAATTAGGTAAAAGGTACAAAAGTTTACAAGTTTACAAGTTTATGTTTAATATTTGATACAAAATATTCAAAATTGTGGGTATATTCTTCATATAACTTAATTCAATTCCCTTTATCTCTCTTTTAAATTTTCTGCGAAGTTATTCAGGACGTTTTCATCCATTTCTGAATTTTACCCGCCTGATGAGGACAAACCATATGAGAGCCATTGTTCACAAGTTTTGACATTTTACGAGGAACATGCATCAACCATTTTAAAAAGGGAAATGCCTTTACATACAACAAAATTTAACTCGTAATAATTTAAAATGATGAAGCAAAATATAGCTTCATCATTTACATGAAATGCATTGCAAAATATTGCTTCATCATTCATTGTGAGCGCCAAACGTTGTTCACATATATTTCCCAAACACTTCTTAGCGGTTTCTCGTGTAGGAAAATTAAATTCTATCGTTGGTATGAGACCCTTAAGGCCCGATCACCACACGGACCCATTTCAGTTATAAAACGATTCAAAACAATGTATTGAAAATATATTCACTGCGTAAGTAGTAAATTATGAGAACAAATATACCAAACTATATTATTCTTTCAATATTCCACATATGAACCAATTTATTCACTAAAATTATGCTCTGGAAATTAATCTTGAATGGTTTCTAAGTTCTTATATAGACGAGCAGACGATAAACAGACGGGCAGGCGGAGAGACGGAAGAACGGAAGGATGGACAGGTGGACGAAGCGTCGAGCGCATGGTGGGACGGATGGACGGACGGAAGGAGGGATAGATGAATGGGTTGATGACGGACGGACGGACGGACGGACGGACGGGACGGACGGACGGACGGAGGGGACTGTGACGGACGACGGACGGACGGACGGGACGGATCGGAGGACGGACCGGACGGACGACGGACGACGGACGGGACGGACGACGGACGGACGGGACGGACGGACGGACGGACGGACGGACGGACGGACGGACGGACGGGACGGACGGACACGGAGGACGGACGGACGGGACGGCGACGGACGCGGACGCGACGGACGACGGACGGACGGACGGACGGACGGACGGACGGACGGGACGCGGACGGACGAATGAACGAACTTAGCAGACGACGAGTCGGGGGAGGAATGGACGGATGGAGGTGTGAACAAAGGACGGCGGATGGTTGAAAAACGCGCTTTTTTTAATATCAGAATACAAAACGTGGATTCTGACTAATCTACGTATGCGGAGAAAGTAATTTACCAATATAAGAAACAGACAAAAATCCTCTTTCACGCGTCTCAAGGAGCATAAACGCACTTTTTGCGCAGCATTCAATTTCTCTGAATCACATGTATTAGTATGTTTGTATTCGAGAAAGGAAATGAATGAAAAACTAATTAACGAATAATAGTTTTGCCATTTTATTATTGTTAAGTAATTAATTTAAGTTTACGGATGCCAACAGACGAAAATATTTTCAATAACTTGAAAGGGAGAATTGTCCAGATCGATGAAGTGAACTAAGAATTGAAAGAAATTTATTAATTGGTATGGTTTTATGTTTATCTGTGATCACGCATTTACTGTGTGTGCTACAGTTCAACACTTTCCTCGCCGATCGTAAATGCAATCTTTTATTATTATATTTTACTTTAAAGTTATTTTAACATTGATTAGTTTACATTAAAACTTTGAAGTTGATTGATAGTCTTTAACTCTCTAAAGTGGATTAAAATAATTAAATTGCTGACATAATACTACAACTGAGAGACAGCCAAAATGTTATTTCCGCGATTGTGAACGTTTATTAGAATAAATGAAAGAAAATCTGCCTATTATTCTTTGTTTGTAGTTACTATTTTCGCTGAGTTTATAGTAGTGTTTAAGTACTTGTTTCACCTTATTCAGCAGCTATGCTGCTTCAATTTTATGAGTTCTAAACTTTTGTTGTTTAAATATAAATAAATAAGCGCAGCTATCTCTAATCCACAACCTTTTAGCTATTATTGCATTTCCTTATTATTCTATTATTTCACTTATTATTATATATTATTATTCATTATTATTATTATTATTGTATTGTTATTGTTTATTGTTATTGTCATTATTATTATAATATTATTATATTTTTTATTATTACTACTGTATTGCCCTAATTTACGACTAATATGCATTGAGTCAATTGATTATAAAATCTATTCGGGATGCAACCAGCTTCCTAAGGAGCAGATCTGGGCTGTCGGTGCCTCTTATGTAACTTTGCCGTGTGAATGTTACCCAAAGTCTCTCACTTTCCAGTCTTATGAGATGACCAGGGAGTTTAGATCAAGTTCGTACACAAACGCGGAACATTCCCAAAGCTCCATAACTATGTGTACGGATCTTTATGCCCATTATTTGGCCGATCGTGTTTCCAATCTTTGTGTTTGAGATTCTTCATTATAGTATTATTATTTTATTTATTATTATTATTGTTATTATTATTATTGTTATTATTATTATTAATATTATTTTTGCCAGTTTTAGTAGGAGTAATATCAGGGAAACTTGTATTTTAAAATATTTGCTAAGTTGACTACAGTGTTTATTTCCGAATAATTGTGTTGTTTTGTGTTACTAATTAAACAAGCTGCTTGGGTGTCTCACCTTAAACATTAATTTTGAACCACATTCATTTTAAATTTATGGGTTGTTTAGCTTATTTTATTGAACAAACGATTAGTTAAGAAACTTTTAACACTGTCATCCTCTCCTTGTTATCTTCTATCCACGTTCTATCTACACGTTTGTACATAGAGATCGTAATATTTGCACTCTGAGGGAAATTCTTAGAATTTTATTTTAGATTTCTGCTGTAAGGGTTATCATTATGTTGTATCAGCCTTATTCATTTAAAGAAAGCGCGAAATAATGAATCCTCGAGGAACTCCGTGAATGTATTCGGTAGCCAGGCGGGGCAGTGTGGCCGCCAGCGCGATGGCTTTGGACCCAGGAGCCCCGATGCAGAGGCAGCAACTAGCCGGATTTGAAGTATTTAAACTTGCGAATGGATGCGCACGACCTCTGTCAACATTGAGCTTCAAAACGTCTCGAACATTTTTCTATGTAATTCGAACCTCTGTAAACAGCAAAATTTGGGCAATTGAAATATAATCTAGAGGAAAAACGGAATTTATGTAAATCCGACGTTTCTCAGTATGTGAATACAATGTCATCGATTTTCTATACACATATTGTAGTTCTATAAACACGTTTCTACACAGTAGGTAACATACCGATTGTTTTTCGGTGAAGTTCTAATATCTTTATTTTGAATATGGGAAACGATATTTAACATAATACTGCCCCAACCAATTCAATTAATAGTTTGCTTAATAATACAATTTGTTTTGAGAAAACCCGATCTCTTCTGTTGAGAAGACGCCGCTTACCTAACCCTTGAGGGACCCCACGTATGTGGGCGACGCGGTCAGCGTACGACGACGCTGCGCACGCCGCGGTGCGGAGGCAGCAGGCAGCGGGCGTGGGTGCGGTGCGCGCGGAAGCCGAAGGGGAAGGGGTAGGGCAGCGTGGGCGGCGCTGGCAGGGGCGGGGGCGACAGGCAGCGCGCCAGCGGCGAGGGGCGGCGCCGCGCCTCCAGCTCCTGCATCGCCTGCCGCTCCTCCAGCAGCCGCTCTGCGGGCAGTGCACGCACGGCTCACTAATCGTCAGATCGCTCAGCCACCACTCCTGGGTCCCGAGGATAGATTTATTTAGTTAAAAAAAACACCCCAACAGTAAAACTGTTTGTAACGTATGGGGAAGATGATCTGCTCACGTTTCCTTGAGTTCCAGAATCCTTTCCCATCATTTTAACTATAAATAGTTGAAGAATAAGTAAAAGTTAAAGATAAATAAATAAAAATAAAATAAAAAAAGTGCGAGATTAGCAACATTTGGAAAAATAGACATTTTCTTTCCCGAGTTATAGAAAACTTATTTGCAACGGTAAACGGACTGCAGGTTTTATTTTTCTGCAGTGCTAACAAAATGTAACTCCTCTACTCCTACCACTACAAGCAAATGAGAGTTCATGAGTCAACAAAACGTGCGCATAATGAAGCTACATTTACGTCCAGAAGCAAAACAATGGGCCATCTCAGCATTTGCTCAACATGTCAGGGAAACTGGACAAAAACCTATTGAGACGAGTTTAAAAGTCCGGTAGATATTCGGAATTGATGATGGTTAAAACGGGACAACTGGGTAGGTTTTTTGATTTCTCTCTTCTCGTTTCTATGTCTTGTGTGTTTTATTTTGTGTCAATTGTTTTATTTTCACGTTTAAAGTGAGTTGTCACTGTGAAAGTCGAACTGGGAGAAGTGGCTCAGGGCATCAACCGATGACACAGCAATGCCTCTGACAGGGAGGCTTGACATCTAGCTTCGAGTCCCAACGGTGGCAGGATTTTCGACACTGGCTTGTTAGCTAGGTCGAATTTTGTCGCTGTTTGGGAAGAATTCCAGCGGCCGGCTGCTCTGATCAGTAGTTTTCCGTGGTTCCTCCGATCAACACCAGGCGGAGCTGTACCCTAACAAACGGGCCACGGACCGCGAGCGATCTTTCCTTCCTATTTCTTGTTATATCCTCACTATTTAATTACAAACACTAACATGCACCACACTACCACACATGCCGGGAGGCCTGTCGGGAGCTTAGAGCTTGTCGCGGCTGGGGCGGTGACCCCGCTGGTAGGAGGTGCCTGGTTGGGGCCCCTGTTAGCCGAAGGGTAGGTCGGCGCCGGATCTCGCCATCCAGCAGGGACGAATACCGCCGCCTCTCGAAGGAAAACATGCACTACAGGTACGGGACTAATGACCTTAGCAGTTGTCGCGCCTGGAATCACTTAGTCATTGTGAAAGACGAGGCAAATCTTGTGCACATGGCATATTACATATTTTCGCGTTCTGTAAAATCTCTGGAATTCCGAAAATTGCAAAAAAGTCCACATGACTGAACCCCTCCTACAACTACATTATTGAAAATCGATATTATTTCTTTCGATTATTTTATTTCAAAATTAGACTTTTAAAATTGTCATATACATTTTTTGAAAAGTTGAGTTTTCTCTTAAATTTATGATAGGCTTTGCTCTGATGCTCGTTGATAGACAAAAAGGAAATTCTGAAATTAGAAACAAACTGAGTGTACGTAAATTAATTGTGAGAAACATTCTTGAAAAAAGTATAAATAACAATTAACAAGGATGACAGTGAACATACTGAAGCAATGAACTATATAAAACTAGGAAAAAGAAACAAGGGTGAGAGATCAGATCACTACAAAAACCTTACGGGGAAAGAAAGAAAATGTTTTATGTGTTCTTTTCACAAAACGGTAAATGCGTCTTCGTAATATCAGATCTTAGTTAAAATTGTGACTACTCCTGAGCGTGGGGAAATGTGTTCTTTCTACTGCAATGTTAGCTGTCGGTATCCCAAGGTCTTAACGACTGACGTGCCACTCGTGTTAAACGATCCTTGAAAATTGCGTCTATGATGCGACTCAGTTAAACATAGTTTGTTGTATTTTCTCTTATACTATTAATGCTCTGAAGAGAAGTGCGATAAAATGTAAAGTGTTCAAGGAATGGCTAATTGGCGCCGAGAATATTATTATAAATTCTTGAAAGTACATTTTGAAGTATTTCTGTTACGATTGTTAATGCAAGGTCCGTTAGTTGAGCACATTGCGTTATTTGTTCATTATTTTTTCAAATCCAAACCTCTCACTCGTTAAACAAGAATTCATTCATATCATTTCACATCTAAAAATTTGCATTTCAAATGTGCAAATATTTGTATATTTTTACGTACTTCGCAGATAGTGAAGTGTTGATTCTCCTGGAGGGCAGGAAAATATCATTGTCGGAGGAAGTGGTGTATTCACTGCAGGTAAACGGGAAGATAAGGCTGAAAACAGAAGGAATATTAATGAGTAACTTACTGCACCCATTTCCATCGTAATAAAAATGTTTAAAAATTATATCGGAAATATTTAGAAAAACTTAATGATAAAAATGTAATGAATAATATTGATATAAAATTGAAAAACATAATATAGGTATTAAGAATTTAGTCGGGAAAGCGCAGTGCTCAGAAATTAAGGCAAGTTCTATTGATTGTACATCCGTACATGAAAGTATTTTTATTTTATTACAATATTTACTACTTTAATTTTAAGTACTGTGCCCTATGGAAAGAAAAAATTGTGACTTTCTGAACAATGTCTCATTACCATTAAAAATGTTCCCAACTGAAATAAATGACGTGAACTCGTTACTTGAAGACCCCAAGCAATACGGTTCATCTAGACAATCGTTAATCAGCGAGAAAAACAGCTTTAATGTCCCGACCTAGCACTGCTCACACCATTAAAATAATTATGAAAGTCGTAAAACTAATAAGTAATTGGTCATTGTAAAGTAAGAGGTTCAGTGATTGAAAAAAATGTAGGCCAGTATTTTCCTAAAAATAAGTAACTAACATTGTAAAAATAAATAGTTTTTTTAATTTTCGAAATTTTAAAATGAATTTTTATTCATAAGTTTGGAAAGCAACTTTTTCTAAGACCGGTTTGAGGTTAACTATGACGGAGCATAGGGGGCAAGTGATGCAATAACGATTCGTCTGGGGGAATAGTTATAGAACACTGGAACAGTTTTCAAATTGGACTCAATAAAATAATAAAAAACAATAGTCAAAAGTCTTTGGAATATTTTCATTTGGAAAAGTTGCGATTATTGCTGTGTTGTTGGTAGGAAATACGGTTTCTTCCCCAATACCTCGAGCAAGATGGGTATTTCAACTTCAGCTAAATCCCACCTGCCCTATGAAGTATACAGAAAGTCTTTACGAGTGCACGATCAACAAATTGATTTGATTGATAACTGATAACAGTATAATTAAGTGAACGAGAAAGGGAGTTGCTCGTATATCACAGAGAAGATGTCTTTTCGGCCAAATGTCAAGGTTCACTCGAGAGAGACGGTTGAACCGAACTGTTATTTCATAATGCCAGACCGACATTTACTTAACTTAACGTGGCTCCTCCTGACGAAGGGAACTGGGAATGCAGAACGTATCCTATCCTCAGAAGCAACCTTTTGAACCACTGGTTCATTGCCAAACGTCTCAGATGATGATTTGCCTTAGTATTCGTGTATGTGGTTGTGTGTGTGTGTTTGTATGTACGCCTGTGCTATTTTCATTTAAATGTCAAGAAGGGATACATAATGTTATTGCAGTTTGTTCGAAACCTAAACTAAATAATGCGCATTTCTATATAGTTTCGATCATCAAGCTAGACACTGTACTTGCTATTCCCTGGTTAAGTTGCCTATTCACGGATCTCTGAAAAGCAAAGAAGACATGAAGGTTCGGGTTCGTTCATTTTCCATTTTTAGAACTACTTTGTACAGCAAAGAATAGAAATTGAATAAAAAAAACTTATTCTCAGGTAGTAAATGCACGTGATCATTTTGATAAAGGAAAGATGATCTGATTTTGTAATGAGGATGATTCATAAGGCATGGAATAAGCATCAATAAGAAGACCACTTCATTTAGGTAACTTACAATTATTTGATTTCATCCCCTTTCTCGCCTGATGCGCAAACCTTAGTGGCACCAAAAGGAATGGAGAATTGTTAAATTTTTTAACAGCAAATCCATAAATGCTTGTAATCTATGATCTTTATAGAAACTTAACGGTCCTGTGGAGAGAAGATCCAATGATCTTATAATGGCATGCTCTTTCGACAAAGAAAAAATGTGCAAGGCGCAAAAAACAAGACTGCTAGAATAAATAATTAAATAGTATATTTTAATTACAATCATGAACTGGTATTTTTTTAATTGACTCAATCTTCAATGTCTGCAATTTTTACTGATTCTTTCATTTTGCGACCTCAAATATTCAGTAGCAACAAAAAGGGACTACTTCCTGTGTTATTATTTTTAATACAACTCAACTCGAAATTATCGACCTTACTTTATGTAAAGCTAACGAAATTTTGCATTTTCGGCATTAGTTATAGAGCAAAAGATTTTATTTTTAATTTCAATCTACAACAAAAGAGACAATTTTTCATTCCCAATTATCGGGCTAATTTAATATCAAGTTTTCATTGTTAATGGGGTACAATCGGAACGGGTGTTGAATAGGCTGGGTCGAACGCTCCATGGCATATCTCCAATGCACAACTTTACAAAGAATTCCAGTTAGGACTGATAACCAACCACATTATTTTTTTATACATCCGTTTCTTCCAGAACATCCCAAATATACCCAAACTAACTCCTCTAATACTTTGCCACAATCCATTACTTAAAGCACGTGTCGAGAAAAAAATCCCGTTTCACAATTCCTAAAGAAATTCTTAGATATCGACTGAAAGTAGAGTTATCTTGTAATTATACCACTACCGCCCCAGTAGTAAGTTTTTTTTTCTTCCGGGGCTTTTTCCAGTTTCAGGAGATGCCGATTTCGACAATCGGCGCCGGGTACCCACTACGACCCTCATGGGGAATATTAACATCTACACTAGACACACATTTGGGGCTCTTGGATTGTTCTTTAAAAGAAAATCTCTGCCTTTATTTATCGCGAAATCGGCCGAACTGACAATGGCGCTGATAGTTATCACCTTAGATTACATAGTACTCAAAACGGCTGACATTACAATATTCGAGTGAACAAATCAAAGAGGCTACTAAGGAATTCTATTGTGAACTTTTGTTGCACCTCGTAAATATTGTTTGAAGCAAGTGCCATTAAATTAAAATCATTATGTTAAAAACATGAAACAATGAAATCAGCGAAAATGCATTAAAATGACGTAGAAGGATAAAAAATGACTTATAGTGAAAATCGACAAAAAATGTAAAAAAAATAAAAATTAAAACAAAAACCTATAAAATGAGGCCAGAAAAAAGAGGTATAAAAATGGGTCGTTTCGTTTTGTCACAACATAAAAGTTGTTTTTATACTAAACGGCATTGGCCTAAAGTGAAAAGAAAAATAAATGACATTTCGTTAAAATTGCGCCCCCTAGTCATGACGAATGTAGAATGTTTGAATTCTCGGCTATCCGGGTGACCCCGCGTCTCACTGCCCTGAGGAAGCCTGCGAAATGTCAGGCGAAACGTCGGCACCTCAGCCAACGACGCGGCGTCTCCCGGATAGCCGAGAATTCATGGATTCGAGCCGCGGAAGCTTACGTACACATCCGAATGAAGAATGTTTTGTACCCCGATCTTTGAATTGTACAATCAAATAAAAAAAAGTAAGTTCTCGAAGAATGATGTGTTGTTCAGCGTAGGCGTCATCGAGCGGGATCGCGTGCAGCGGCGCCGCGCGTCCTCCCCCCCCTCCCCCCGGAGCCCCGCGTGGCCTGCCAACCGCGCGGTGAGGCGGAACCGACCGCCGCGCATCCGCGAAGAAGGTCCGGCAGCGGCCGCCAAGGCGAACCGGGGGGCAACCTTGGGGCAGGAGGAGCGGCCACCGCCCCGGGCGACGGGCGATGGGCGATGGGCGAGGGGCGCATCCTCGCGGACGCTCTCGGCCCGCCCGCCGCCGAACTGTTCGGGAGCGAGCACGCGGAAATGGAGGTGGCACGAACCGGCTTCTGAGAAGGGACCCAATTGCCACCTGCGCTTTGGACGCTTATTACACCGAAGTTAAAGGTTCCAGAGGAATCCTTGACAATTCCTATTTGGGGAGAATTATGAGAAGTTTGGAGGTTATCTCGTAAAATAAAATGTACACTCGCCTCTTACGTTGCATTTTAGGACTATCGCCTGTAAATAGGAGTAGCCCTATAAAATATAATTACAAGTATATAAAAAACATACTTGATTATATCAAAGTTAGACTATGCGAAACTGATATAAACAGTTATTAGAACTTTAGTGTTTTAAAAATATACGGCCCAATATTTACAACTGTAATCCGTTTCGTAGAAATTCAGAATACAATACTGCAATCACATTCGTAATAATTATTAGAATACACGTGTTATAATGATCCATACCTTCCTATTTAATACCATCAACATCATTCTGCCACACATCCCAGTATGAATAGTCGCATTTAAACAAAAATTGGGTGACCTGGTACTAAAGCGATCTATGAAACATATTGGCTAAAATTAAGTTATGGAAAATTTGATCTGAACAGGTGAGCATCTGTACATTCTAAAGTGGTATATATGCCGTAATATATACCGTAATATACACCTAAAGTGCCGTAATATAATAAAAGTACCACTTTAGTATTGGCAAACTGTTTTAATACCAGTGAATTCTTAAGCGAACTAAAGCCACATTGTGATTCGTAACATAGACTAGTTCCAGGCTAGCCAATTATCGTACGTTGCAATTTTTACAAGTGTATATGTTGTACGATATTTGTACCGTAACAACTTATTTGATAAATAACTCTTAACTGCGAAGGCACGTTAAAACGTTTGCTGCAATTTTATCGAAACGAACGTCATATAAAGAGAAAAACAATAATTTAGACATTTAGACATTTTTTGCGTCGAAAGTTATTGATTTAAATAAAGTTGTTTTGGAAATATGGTTAGTAGTGTTTTGGAAAGTTACATTCATATTTTTTATGGTATTGTAAGAATGTTTTCATTATTATATATTGATGGTGTGGAACCTTCAACAATACACGAAACGTTGCTAGAATATACGTTCACAGCGGAGACAGAAGTTCCAAACATCAGCAACACTTATACCAACTACGAAACATATTTCCATGTGAACAAATAACTATTGAAATCGTCAACATTGGCATTTTTTAGTGAATTTACCACTGTTAAGAGTTAAAGATGAGACAAAAAACAATTTCCTCTTCTAATGAAAAATAATATTTTTCGAACTCGACTTCTCTATGAACGTAGGTTGTGACCTTTCTGCCTTTCAGGCGGTAAACTGATATTCCGAAAACATTAACTCATTCTTGAAGTATGAATCAAGAAAGGAAAAAATCAGTGATTTCAAAAAATTGTCTTATTATACTAGATATTACAAATCATGGAAATGTTTGTGCGTGAGTGCATGTGTGTGGGGGGAGAGGAGCACATTAAACGTTTAACTTGTGACGGATGCCATGTCTTAGAGGTATCGTTTGGTAGGGGCGTGTGGTTTGCTACGGATGTGTCCTCCGTTAGAGTTATGGGGCGTTATGTGTGACAGGATCAATCTTAAAAGCGTTTGACCGGCTTAGGTGGCTCAGGGCATCAACTGATGTACCGAAAAACATTCAGTTAGGTCTATTTCAGCTGAAGGAGAATCTAGCTAATATCTGAAGGAGAATTCTAGCGGCCGGCTGCTCTGATCGGTTGTTTTCCGTAGTTTCTCCGATCACCAGGCGAATGCCAGAGCAGTACCCTAATGAACGGGCCACGGACTGCGCGCGATCTTACGTTCCCCTTCCTCGTTTTTTCCTCATACCTTACACACACTTACCCTAAGATGCACTACGTTACCACACATGCCGGAAGACAACTCGGGAGCTTAGAGCTTGTCCCGGCTGGGGCGGTCCCCTGTTGGTAGGAGATACATGGTTGGGAAAATCCCGTTAGTCGGTGCAGGATCTCACCATCCAGCATGGGAAGATCACAGCCATTTTCCGGGAAATTACAAACACTACACTTTCTTAACTAATGTACTCAACAATTAACGCGCCCGGAAACCGGGTGGGGGTGGACGCGGAAGGCTCACCGCTAGCCCTTCGCTCCCTGGCGCGCAGCATCTGCTCCCGGGCGCTGTCCTGGTGCCGGGGCGGTGGCGGTGGCGGTGGCGGGCGCGAGTGGATGTCGGCGCCGCCGGGATCCGGCCACGGCGGCTTCAGCGCCGAGTAGTCTGGCCGGCACGCCCCCGCATCCGCCAGCGCCCCGCACACGCCCGGCAGCCCGCCCCACTCGCTGAACGGCGACTCCGGCCTGTCCGCGCTCGCGTACAGCACCTGCAACTGCGATGCATTTCATTCATTTCGCTTCATTTGTTTATAGCAAACAAACGAACTGAAAAAAGTGTGACGTACAATTAGCGCTTTGAAGCTCTAGAGACTCGCCGTAGGGACTCCGTGGGGTTTTCCGTTTATTTCATACTTTTTCTCAATGTAACATTCTCACATTGAGTCTTCATAACTAGCTAAAGATGTGTGTCGTGAAATTTCATTTTTGAACAATTAAAGAGATAAGATCTCAACAACGTTTTTGCCTACTTTAAACATTCTCTTCCATGGGTCTCACTCGCCCCGGGGCCGGAAGTCTGACGCACCTCAAAACGGTTATTATAATTTGAATGTTTAAATCATTGATTTAATTTTTGTCATGTGTCATCATTCTAGGTTGTTCACACAGCCTTCGCAATATAGAGAACTTACTAAAGTTATATAAGAGTGCAACGAGAAATGGCGTTTTCTCGAAAGAAAAAATCGTAATGTAGGTCCCTGGTGTCGAAAGACTTCATACATATGGTTTCTTTACACAGCAAAATTACTTTCTCTAAAAGGTTGTGCTGTCAGACTTCATGTTCTGTGTCGTTGATACCGAAAATATTATAATAGCAAAATATCTGCCTGCCTGTAATCAACCCTAGCGACTGAAATTGAGACTTATAGCACTTTATATCAACGTGAACATTTCCGCGCACAGCACGCTATGTCAAGTAAAGGGTTACCTGCAGTTCCATCCTACCTGCAGATCCTTCCCAGTCTCGCCCACAGCCGCGTTGCCACCCGCGTTATTCCCGTTGTTGAGAGTTTGCATTGGGCTTATAAGTGGAGTTGGTTGCGCTTGTCTATTTGAACTGCGAAGATGCGTGAGCTTGCAAGGGTTTGTCGAGAATTTTTTAGGTTTACTCGTTTTTCTATCAGGCTTGCTTCGCGTCGGCAAGTAGGTTACGAAGGCTGAGCAGGCATCGCGAATGTTGGTAGTTCCTGTACAAAGTCGTATGTTTTCTGAAGTCGTTGTCTCTTGCGACTTGCTAGCCGTTGTTGATGTACTGGTGCTACTAGTCTGTGGCAAGATATCTGGCAGTTTTGTTGATTCCTCGGTTTCAACTGTACAAACCGGTTTACTCTTATCCGGGCTGCATTTTCCTCGTCTTTTACTATTGCCTCGTGCAAGTGCTATTCTACCTTTGCGTTTAACGATGTCGGTTTTAGGCTGTGAGATCTGCGCGTTCGCAACCACAATTTGACGCATAGGTTCACATAATTCGTTGGAAATGATGGTTGGCTGATTACGCGCTCCTCCAGTAGTGCATGTACCCTGTGGACCGTATAGATCAGTAATAGTACCCAAAAGCGGTGTCACGATGTTTCTGTCGCCGTGGCAGGAGTCATAGTCATTTGGTGAATCGATAATCTTGTTCTCATATACCACTCCCGGTGTGTCAAAAGGCGACGGGGGTTTGAGCCAGGGGGAGTTCATTGTTTCATACAATCCCGACTGAGCACTTGATGCACTATCGACGCTTTCTTTGAAACCAACATACTCATCTATATCATCTGCTCCTAACAAATCAGGCACGCAAATGTTTGTACTTGGCATCTTCCGTTTCTGTGCTTTGTCAGCTTCAGAAATCTCAAACCTTACCGCCTTCTGTTTTAAAATACTTTTTTCAGAAGGGGTTATAGGAGAATCACTCGAGATGGATCGTAAAACACAAATATTTCCGTCTGTTTCCTGTACCGCCGGGTTCCTCCGTAATGGGCACTGATTATCCGACTCCTCATTACTGGCAGTATATTTTAAAATACCATCCTTTGGTGGCGTACTGTTGCGATGCGGAGGTGTACTGATACCTTCTGAGAATCCACTATATCTCTGACTTTTTACTTTAGTAAGAATTTTTTTCCTTGCACGGATTGGTCGACTCTTGTGTCTGACTGCATTAGTTAACCTACCACTTCTCGGCATGTACACCACCACGCCGCTATTAATGACTGTCACTTTATAGTCTCTCTCTGCCGGATAGAACAGTGGTTTTCTGTACAGGTTACATCGGAACGGAGAGTCCTCCGATTGCTTCGCAACGCGGCGTCGACCGCATCCTCGTTTCGAAGCAATAAGTGTTGCCGGTCGTTGCTGAAAATTTCCCGTCTCTCTTTCATTATTCGTTCGTGCACACTCAGCGTTAGACCTCTGCCTCCCAGACAGTTGGGAAGGACGGCGCACTTTATACCTGTCTTGGTTTATGTTATTTCCGATTGATAAATTAGGATCAGAAGTAATTTTCGTGGGGGACGTTTTCATTTCAGGTGTTTTATATTTCGATTCCGCGGATTCACTCGACGTTACGGTAGATAATTTGTGGGATCGAGAATTGGCGCTTTGTTTACGCACGGTCGACTTCCGGATACATTTTTTACCATCGATAGTCCCCTGCTGCGTCGTTGAATTTTTCTTTATGCGTTGCTTCCTGTCGCCATTTTGCTGTAGTTCGTTGCCGCAAATCGCCTCTTTTTCTTGTCGCGTTTGAGGGTCCTTCAGGGCATCTTTACTCGCGTGTCCAACCTCCGGCGAGAGCGGAGGCTTTCTTCTGAGTTCGAACCAAGTGTGCGTCTTCCCCGCGTCCCCGGACAAGCCCTTACTCCCAGTTTTCAAGAAGTGGTCGCTCGGGTGCAAGTGGGAGAGCTTCTCCCGCACGTACGCCTCCACCGTCTGCCTGCGCGGCGGCTTCTCATCCTCCTTGCTCTGCTGGGACTGCTTGGAGCTTTGGGACGAGATCTGCCTGGGGCGCGCGGTGGTGGCGTCGAGGGCGCTGGAACTGGGCGCGCGGCGCGCTGGGCGCGTGACGCGCTGGCTGCGCGAAGAGGTCGCCGGCGGAGCGGCGGAAGGGGATTTCTTCTCGGAGCAGAGCACCCACGACACGGGCGCCAGTGGTTTGCCCTCGCCGCCGCTGGCGTCGGACTGGCGCGGCGGGTCTGCGGGCCTCTGCTGCTGGGGCGCCGCCGCGGCCGGAGCCTTGCGTCGCTCGCAGCTGGTCGAGGGCATTGGAGGCGACGCTCCCAGCACGCTGCACGGGACCTGAGATAGAAAGAGGCCTCATCGTCTGTGCCCTTAAACCTTCTCGGGGCCTGAAAGAAAGGGTCTCAACGTCTCTGCTCTTAAACCTGTACGAGACCTGCAAAAAAAGGGTCTCAACATCTGTGCTCTTAAACCTGCACGAAACCTGAAAGAAAGGGTCTCAACGTCTGTGCTTTTAAACCTGCAGAGAGGGTCTCAACGTCTGTGTTCTTAAACCTACACGGGACCTGAAAAAAAGGGTCTCAACATCTGTGCTCTTAAACCTTCTCGGGGCCTGAAAGAAAGAGTCGCAACATCTGTACTCTTAAACCTGCACGTGACCTGAAAGAAAGAGCCTCAACATCTGTGCTCTTAAACCTGCACGAGACCTGAACGAAAGGATCTCAGCTTCTGTGCTCATAAACTTACGCGGGACCTGGAAGGAAGGGTCTCAACATCTGTGCTAATAAACCTGCTCGAGATCTAAAAGACATGGGCCTCAAGGTCTGTGATTATACCCGAAGGACCAAAAGCCTTCGGATTTTTTGTCGCTGATTGATTATTTGACTAGTTAACGGCCGAAGTAGATAAACGAGTATTTATTTTTCAGATGTACTAATTCACTAGATGTTAACTTAACTCGGTTTGTCTTTTGAGATTTCCCCCGTAATTCTCTTCCATAATTCCCTCCATGAGAAAACGTGTAGCTTCATTTAACTGTTTTCATATTACCCTCGTAACCACGATCCTCTTGATCTAGGTAAATGTGTATCGATCTCTGTATAGAAAGCAATAACAAGTAAAATCTTAAGATAGAGATTTTTGCGTCAGACAAAGTTTGTTGTACAAATGTACGTATTATGAAAAAAAAAAGTGCAACAAAGTCCGCATTTGAGGGGGGCAGCGGTGCGTCCGTGGCCTCACCGAGCGCACGCGTCCGTCGGCGTGCGGCGGCAGGCGGCGCGTGCGTAGCGAGAAGACGAAGGGCGGCGCGGGCGGGCGGGCGGCCAGCGTCTCCGCGCGCCACCGCTCCCAGCGCGCCAGCGCCTCGCCTTCCACGC
>BOPP01000042.1:120317-146766 GCA_017312745.1 Gryllus bimaculatus
CGCGCCCGCCCCCGCGCACTCGCCCTCCGAGCCCAGCGCGCTGTCCGCCGACACGCTGCTCGACGACTCCGACTCCAGCGCCACGCCCGGACGCACGCAGCGCGACGCCGAGTTCACCAGGCTAAAGACCCATTCACAACGCAAACATAAGCTTAGCGCATAGACATAAACATTAACATAAGTGATAGACTGCAGTATTCACAATATCTAACATAAACGTAAGCAAAATAAAGAGTTTCTATTGACTGTGAGACTTTCTGGTTTACTATTGGTTGGATGTGAGAATCTATTTCAAGGTACCGACTGTGTCCATGACCCATATGGCGTTCGTTCTTCTATCGACTTCTCTCCAATTTCGATTCTCGATTCTGAGTTACCGTTCTGTGATTGGTTCATTTCTTACGTCTTACTTAAGCATAAGCACAGAAGCTTGCAAGCTTTTAATTTAATGTCTTACGTGTTATGCATATGCAAACGCATTGTGAATGAGTCCGCTTAAGGACGTAGTTCTAACTTTTATGTTAACGCCATGCTTATGTTTATGTTTGCATCGTGAATAGGCCTTAACAGGGCACGAGAACACAGGCCTTATAACTACCATATAACGTGGAGGAAACCATTACGCTCATCACCTTCTTACGGGAACTAAAACACACACTGCTGCCAACGATACTTTAAACGTGTGTTGTTGCTGCGTGAGCTCGCGGGTCGCAACCAGGTCCATAATATTACAAAAGAGAAAGTCTGTGTTCGCGCTTTCTTCAGAGGTTTCTGAGAAGTATAGATTATAAATAATTGAACACTTTTCTTATATCTCAGAAATTAGCCAATTTGTATGTTATAAAGTTGGCAAGCCTAAGGGCGCCTTCCCACGTCGCGACGGCAGCGCTTCCGTCAAGACTCTGGCCACGCGAAGCGGAGGAGGGCGTGCCCGCCACCGCTAGCAGAGAACAGCTTTAAATGGTAGCCTTCCCAATGCGGCGGCCGGTCGCTGCATTTTACTTGCTGCGGTGCGTTTGTTCGACATCGCAGGAGGGTCTGCGAAGAGCCCTGCCGCTTGACGGGCGCGCGCTGCCGTGGCGGCGTGGGAAGGCGCCCTAACCTGCAGCTGCACCCGGCGACACTAGCGCCTCCTATAGTAGCACCCTCTAGCTTTGTCCCTGCTTTTGATGGAGACTTGCAAGGCCCCGCAAGAGCGTGTGTGATTCCGTGGTGGGCTCCTCCGGGTCACCGATTTTTTTGCTCGTTCTGCGTACCACCAGAATGCGTCACGAACCACGTGACCTCACTTAATTTGAAAAGCCGGATCAGACGCTGACCGCCATGTTGCATGGAGAGCTTCAAGTGTTGAGAAACATTTTAAAAGCGAAATAAAGACACAATTTTCAACGGTGACTAACCACAATTAACCCGATGAAGGTGTAATTGAAATAAAAGGGCTTCATGTATCTGTTTCAGTGGCTTGTAACAAAGTGATAATTTGGACTAAAAATTCCTTCTAATATGGTGAGGCAAACTGGTGCTTGAAGCTCATTGGCTGAAGTCGAGTACGATGCGCAAAAGCCTACCCATCCACCATATGTGAACTCGTCTCGACACACGGTCGCCCCCTATTTTTTGCAAACAAAAATCATATCAGTATTTCGGGGAGTTTTGTGCAATTGCTTTCTCGTAATTTTTTTCTTTTTGATTCAGTGTTTTTTTGTTTGTTTTTGTTTTTTCGGGCTCTTTGACTGCTAGAGTTATTGTAATGTATGTTTTATCCCTGGAGACGTGACATTTTCCAGCTGGAACGTGAAATATTACCATGCACGATTTCCCCCTACAGGTATTTCCGGCAGCGCGACACCGCGCCATCCGGAAGAAGGTCTAAGCAACTGACACGTGGTATCAATCCGATCTTTTCACTCCTTTAATAAAGCATCATGACAGCTATCTCAGCAACCATTCAGCTCACGGAATATTTTTCTGCAGAAAAGGCCTTTATAGTCAAATTGTATCAGATACTACTGTCGCGAGTTGAGGGGGTAGAGGGAGAAGTTTATTCACTTACCCGCGTAGTGGACCCTACGTCCTGGGTGGCATGGCTCCGGCAGGTGGACGTGTAATAAGAGGGGGAAGTGCGAAGTCCTCGCCATTTTATAGCCTCGGAACGCTGGCGTCGGCAAATGACAACTGGTCACTTGCCAACGGCAACGTGTCGCGAGGGCCGGAAAGCCATATCGCGACACTACTGCGGTGCGGAAGTGCACTAAATTTAGTATTTTTTGTGTTTGCAGTGTGTTTGCAGTATTTTTGTGTGCAAGGAACAGGAGGTGACAAGGATGAGGAACAAAAGATCGTGCGTGTTTTCTATTATTGCTTTTTGTTTTACAATAACTCGCAGCGAGACTTCAGTTGTTTGGCCCAGTAACTTTTTACCAGCAAAGTGTGAAGGGGGAAACTTAATGTCACCTTCTTGATAGTAATCTCGTTAGCCGAAACCTTTAAGCAAGGTTATTGAGAAGATAATTTTGAAAATATATTCGGAGGGCGATGACAGGGGTTTAGAAAAGAGTGGGATGTAGAAAAGAATACCGTAGATGACAGAGGTAAATGTAATGCGGTAAGTGAGAAATAGTGTAATGTAAATTATGTAATGTCGTAGATATATTTTAGAAAAATATGAAATGGAGTATGCTTCTTAGATGGAAAAGTGAGGGGTTCATCAGTTCCTATTTCGTGAGTGACTACACCTTTAACATGTTTTAAATTATAGAAAATATGCGTGATATCTGTGCAATTTTGGTAGCCGTTTGATTGAACGTCATTGATACTATTGTACATACCAAACATTTCATCAAAATGGATTTTTTCCTTTCACCTCTTATGTTCTTCTCATGCCAGGAAACATGTAATAAAGCCACACCTGTCTCATCTTCATCTGGAATATATGAATTTCAACATCGCCATTGCCGATGAGGCGTTTCACTCGTTGATTCCCGGTTTGGCTTTCTCTCGATGCGATTCAGAGAAAGTATGAGGAGCGTGGAAAAATGTGATTATGAAGGCGCACGGTTATGCAGGCGCCCATCAATACTCATCTGCCGGCTCCTGGCGCTCATTGAGGAATGCGCCTGAGGACGATAAGCCCGAAGCATTCGAGCGAATCGGCGAGCGACGAGGCTCCTGACGAAACGAGCAGCATAAATATGATCATTAGGGTCATTAAGACGAGAGTTAAAATCACCGTTTTTTTATTTAATTAAGGTCGCTTTTAAATTACATGGTCTTGAGCGACTCTACGAGCACCGCAAGAAGCTAGTTTATTATACAATGTACACAGGTATCAGTACATTTACGTAATGAAAATTAATACACTTCATTATTGCCGAGACGAAGTCTATATATATATATATATATATATATATATATATTTATATATATATATATATAATATGGCATCGTCTCGGCAATGGTATTCGTTATGTCTTAATATATTGGTTCAGGTATATGGATGAATAAGAGTATTTGCCATTATATTAAGACATTCCGATTCGTGGATTTTAGCAGTCGTAGGATTTTTTTACAATCATTTGGTGAGGATGATGATATAAAAAATTATCATTTAGATTTAAAGATTGCCTAAAGTGGACTAGTACAGGGTATCTAAGGATTATAAGATATTTAGTTATGTGGAATCCAGATTTAGGCAGGGTGTACAGTCATTTGTATTAATTCGGTGGAATTCGAACAAATTAGTGGCCAATACGTAGTCTGGTAATTTGAACTTGTTGGATTCTAGAACATTGGAGGTTATATTGAAAACAGGTTCGATAATAGATTTCGGGGAGAAGTGACATTTGAAGCAGGTTGCCGGCCATTGTCATTCCAATGTTTAGTAACCTATAGTCCGGACAGTCATACAAAATATTTTAATGTTGATGGCATAAAGATGAGAGACAATGGTTGACAAAATATTTTGTTAACATCATTAATATTTTGGGAGTGAAGTAACAAATACATACATTTCACTTCATTTTGTAGTACTTCACGAGGAAATCGAAAACTCCCATTTGATGATGATCACCTTTCTTACTCACAGTTACCTTCCTCAGATTTTAATTTTTTTATGACAACCATTCAATGATGATGGAAATGATTTGACAGGGCGTAGATAATTTGATGCACTAATCTGTTTTACTTCGTATTATGAGAATATTCGTATTTTTATATGCACGTCCAAATCATGTAATCTCACCGTTTTATTTTATTTCGATTGAAATATATAAGGCGTATGTCAAGTCATAGGTGTCACTTAACTCTGACTTGCAAGTTCTTGTAGACTTCATCCCTTCACACTTTATATCATTTATTTATGTCAAAAACAGTTTAAAACTGTGTGGGACGTACTATGGGAAGAAATTAAATTGAAGTTACATTTATGTCCAAAAGCAAAACAAGGGGCCATCTCAGCATTTGCTCAAGGATCAGGGAAAATGGATGAAGACGTGACCAATATGGCGGTCATTGACCCAGAAGCTGAAATACAATACTTGTTACAGGTTCTTTAGAATTATACAATCCAAATGGTAAATAATATACTAAATGTCGTTGTTAAAATTAATATTACTTTGCATTTGGATACTCTGTATAGTCTCGAATTGTATAAAAACAGTTGTGCAGCAGAAAATATTTTTCTTGTTATTTAATGTCATCTGACAAGGTGTTGTAAAATAATGTACATGTATTGCGTGAGATTTTTTTGCAGTGAACTATTGAATATAATTGGTATGGAGGCTGACTGAAATTGAAAGAATTCCGAAAGCGTAACATAAAGAACTTCATCCGCCTCCATTACCTCTTGACGTGGGTCTGTACCATTTTACCCGCTATTATGTCCTTCATCCTTTCGGCAAACGTGTTGGTACTAACGCTCGCTTTTCGTCTCTATCGGATCTATTGTAGAAATAGATCCTTTCCTTTTGTGAATTGGGCATCTTCTTCACTACCCTGTCTCGGGTATTAATCTCAGTGTTAGAATATAATTACAACTTCCCTTCTACAACCTACATGAAACACGTGGGGCTTAGTGTTCTACGAGAACATGAACTAGCAATTGGACTTACCGATTAGCCCTTAGAGGATTCTGTATTGGTGGGAGGTGGACTTGAGAGCTTACTAGAAATTTTCATACATAAAGATGTATGCCATCTCTCTACCTGACTCATTGAGTGACCCCGGTGTACATGCTTTTTGACACTATTTATGCCTCTAGCTCTCGACGCATACATTAAGTGTCAACATCATAATGAAGGGAGAAGTTTTGATTGATAATGTTTGGAACGACATGTACACCGTCTGAAACATTATGCAGACGGTTAATTAAGAATCGGCAGTGGCTTCATAGTGACGAACCCACAGGGAAGGGTTGGGATGGCTCCCCAGGTGTCATCCGAAATTTGCGACGCAAGGTCACATTGTTAATTCGTACCGATTTAAAACGAAAAAATCAAAATACATCAAATAATCATATTAGGAATTTCTAACCCTAAACTTGAAATTAATTTTAAAAACGTCTCTAAGCCATGTGAAAATCCTGGATGCGCCGCTGAGCATCTGGGTATGTCGGAGTAAACCTGATATACTCACCACGATTATCAAAATGAGTCATTTGAGGTGCAACAAACCAGTGAGTTCCTCATATTATCAATAAATACTTCCTTGATCGTATTCGTCTCAGAAGCACAGTTTCTGTAGAAGGATTTTCTGTTAAGTATTTTTCCAATTTGGTCGCAACCTGTATTTTACCGGCAATTTTTGCATTTGTAAGACTCGGAGCGCTGTTGTTGGCTAAGGAGCTCATTTGCGAACATTAAGTTCACTGTAATTTTCACGGCCGGCTGGTGAGGTCGGGCAAGTTCGCAGGGCCGTCGTATGTTCTAATATGGTTCCTAATTTCGCCAAATCACAAACCTGCGTTTAAAGGCGTTTGTATTAAAAAACGTAGATTTTTGGCAATATTGACTATGTCTTCAGCGCTTCACCACACATTAGGCACAATCTTCTGTAGATAAATTAGGGTTGCGATTCAGAAAATAATTAAAGGTGAAGAGAATTCGCCAAGAAATTCCTGTGTAGTAACGAAGCGTTCCTCAGCAAAGTCACATAAGAAACTGAGAAACAGTCAATAAATTTTAATATTCAGCTTACTTAGTTTGCCGAACACACGAATATCAGGGAAGGGCCAAGACAAATTCGGTGCCATCCTTCCACGTGGTTAGGAAATGAAAACCAACAATGCCTGATGGAAAGTGCTTCCTCAGAGTTCAACGTGATAGATCGGAAACGCGGCACAAAATTGTAGCTAATTACTTTCACTGCCCCCTCTTAATTTGTTCATATAATAGAGAACTAGATGGAAATGTTTTTTATTGAAATGACTTCCTTTGTATTTGTCATTAATTAATCTGAAACGAATAAACTGATGAGCGTTTCTTGATGTGCATTAATAAGCACGATAAATGACTGAAACGCGCGCCAACGCACCTGTTCCTGCTGATGAGCTGGTGCAGGATCCTGCTGGCGGAGATCTGCGGCGATTGGGGCGGCAGCGCAGGGCCTGCGCGGGCGGGGAGGCGGGGCGCGAGCGCGGCGGCGACTCGCCCGGGGGCGACGACCGCCTGCGCATCTCCGCGCGCGCCGCCGGACGCGCGCCGCCGCGTGTTGTGCATGCGCGCCAGCGACATGAGCAGCGGGCTCCGACAGGCCGCCCGCGGGTCCGGCTCCGCCGTGAAGATCGCCTCCCGCACCACCCACCTCCGAGCACTCGCTCTGGCTGCGCTCCGCGCGCTTACCTGGCGGCGGCCGCGCGGTTTATTTGCTAGGCGATTGCGCCGGGGTTGCACGCGCGTTTAACTCGCTTCTTGCGCTACCTGTCTGTATGTCAGGCCGCCTGACACCATTATCCATCCCGTATAACTTGTCCGCCCCATCCGCTTCGACCGGCGTCACTCGTTTCGATCGCCCCACCTGCTTCGACCACTCCCACCGCTTCGATCACCTCAACCTGTTTCGAACTCTCCGCTCACTTCACTTTCTTGACACCCACCGCTTCTCCACCCCACTGTTATCGCGCCCCACCCCGCTTCGTCCGCCCACCCGCTCCACCATCTCACTTGTTCGACCGCTCCCGCCCGCTTCCACCGCCCCCCTCTCGACCGCCTCACTCGCTCCGACCACCCCCTTCTGTTTCGACCGCCCCCCCGCTTCGACGCCCCCCCGCTTCGACCGCCCCCCGCTTCGACCGCCCCCCCGCTTCGACCGCCCCCCCGCTTCGACCGCCGCCCCCCGCTTCGACCGCCCCCCGCCGCCTCGCTTCGACCGCCCCCGCCGCTTCGACGCCCCCCGCTTCGACCACGCCCTCCCCCCCGCTTCGTCCCACCCCTCCGGCTTCGTCCGCCCCACCCTCTTCGATCGCTCTATCAGCTCTAAATCTCCTTCCGCTTCGTTCGCATTCGCTCCCAATTTTTTAAAAATTTTATTTATTTTCATTCGGAAGTACATAGGTTCAGTTAAATCACATCATATGTATTGTATGACTACAATTATTCTTATTACCTATCTAAAAACTAACTCTAGCTACAGGAAGGGGTAGTGAAGCTCAATCTGCACCTACTCTTCACAATTGTTGGAAAATATTTTTAGGTTGGTATGTTGCTTGGTGTAGGGTATGATTTATCCACAAGGATCCCCCATTAGCATTTAGTCGGTCTGTTTTGACTACATTGTAACGCGGGCATATTGAATGTAGTGTGGGATTTGAGGTGTGTTTCCGTTATACACGCTATTTTGATTTCTTTGTCTTTGCTTGCTCCCAATAGTCACGCTCGACGTAGTCTGCATAAAGCGCCAACCCTCCTGAATACGCTGGTGCATTGCAGTTTGCATACCCATTTGAATGTTCTGTGCCTTCCCTGAACGGCCCGCATCTTTAAACTAGAAGAGTTAGGGGATTCCACATACTATTTTTACTTTCTCGCGTTTAAGAAAGAACTTCTTAAGAAGAGAAAGTTATGTAATGCTTCGCGAAAAAAAACATGAATTTATGGCAGAAAATCTCTTATTCGGCACAAAATATCTCCTGGTAACAGAAAAGTTAAAAAATCCCGTTGCTAAATTTGGAAAAAAAATGTCCTCTAACACGTTGTGTAGCCGGAATCCATGTTTTGTTGGTTCTTGATACCGAAACATCGATTGACGGCAAAACGTCTATCCGTCTTTCCGTTTGTCCATCCATTTCTCTGACTGTCTGTGAACAACACTGTTCACATAAACCGTTCAGCCGAATTTCTCCAAAATTGATACTCCCCGTTTGATCTGGCTGATGTCGTGGCCCCTTGAATTTGAAATTGATATTTTATTTTTTGGAGGAACTTCCCATGAATTCCCGATCATATTTTCAAAATTAAAAAAATGGCGCCATCGATTTTCATTAAATTTTATTGTTGATTAGTTTGAAGCACGTTTAAGGGCATGGCTCAAATCTCTTGTTGGTTGAAAACTGATTTGTGAAAAGGGAAAAAAATTCAAATTTTTTACGGCATCTTCCTACAACTGAAATATTAAAGGTAGAGATTTTTCCTTAAATGTTGTTTGTTGCTTAAAGGTAGATTTTAAAATAATGTCTTGTACAATTGTTCGAAAATTTGAGTATTTTTCGCGTAATGTTGTGTGAAATATAGGCAATTTTAAATTTTGTTTCAACATTTTTCTCAAAAATGGCTCCATTGTTTTTGATGAAATTGTGTTGGTGGATGGTCTGAAGAACATTTAAGAAAATGGATCAGGTCTTATGTTGGTTGAAAAATTATTATTGTTGACAATTGAAAAATTTCAATTTTTTTGTGACTTTCTACTACTTCCACTACTACAATTTTGGAAGTTACAATTTTTCATTAATTGAAATGTCTTCATCAAAATCAGGTTTTCGAATTAGGTCTTGTTGAATTTTTAGAAAATATGATTATTTTTTGAGTAATTGGGCGTGTAAGTTAGACGCCCGCTCTGAAAGTCCTGCGCCTCTTGATCACAATTTTAGGTGTTTTGAGGAAGTTGGATCCTACAAATGTTAGAATGTGTATAATATTTCATATATCTTTGTTCGTTTCTTACATTGGAGCTTTTGTTATATGTTTAGGAATTAATCTTTTAGAAATTATTTAAAACCTCTATGAAATAAATATGAAATAAAGATTGCTAGCCTTCAGTCGACCGCTCCCAATTTACGCAGTTGGATGCTATATGTTAGTATTTGTATATTATTTTATGTATCACATTATTATTATTATTATTATTATTATTATTATTATTTATTATACATTTATATTATTTAATTTTAAATTGCGTCCTTTAATAAATTGTGTTATATGCGAAAACAAATAGATGAGCGGTAATTTTTAGTTCTTGGTTGTACTCATTGTCGTAACGTCGCGCCGCACAGATAACACGATAATGACGGCTGATTTTGATTCCCAAAAATAAAAACGAATACTTTTACATATTTGTATATTATTACAATGTCATTGTGTTTAATAGTTACTATTAGTATATATTTTTAATCTGTTTTCCAAAACTATTGTACTTTAAATTAACTTTTAAATATTTTACTTTCTTGCATCCTGCTTATTTTTCGCATCAAATATTCTACAATTTCAAATGAGTTTTACAAAAATAAATCGTTGAGAAATTGTGGTATAAGTATTATATAACCATTAGTAATGACGATAAAGGTCATGCTGTTTTAGCACCACTAGTTATATTGTGAAATTGTAATATATGTCACGTTTTGTTGACAATGCTTCACTGACCCTTCAACATATTTAATCATATCGGCTTAGGTAACTTAGATGGGAAGTGTATAATAAAGCAAGTCTTTAAACATGTTTTTATTCACTATTAATGCGAGAGTTATTTCGTATTTTTGACGGTTTACTCCTAGTAAATCATAAGAGACGGGAGACTGGTACGGATTCTGGCTCAACAAAACGTGTGAGGGTTATATTTCTCAACGGTGTGTCACATGCAGTTTTAATGTTTGGATGATAAATTAGATAAATCATTATAAAGAGTATCGTTTGGTTAACACAATGGGCACAATTTTTTTTAATCCAGATATATAAAACGATTTTTATTGTACAATTCATTTTAATTTGAAGCACATTATACAAAGTAACAATTTCTGGTCTACTTCCAATATCTTAACCTTTTTATTCGTAGAGACAAACTATTTTTTTTGTTTTCAAGATCAAAACTGAATTTTAATTAGTTATTCACTTAAGAGTATATATTCAGTACATTGTTAACTATCTCCCATCTTGTAGATTCCTTGCATACACATTTCCCACAAATGTCAATCTCGTGAGAAATTAAATATATTATAATAGAAAGTGAACGTGAGGTAGCTTTGAATGAAGCTGTCAGCATCTCTTCTACGCAGACACAGCCAGAGAGCGATCATTCACCACCAAATCAATAACTCTTATTGCAGATTACTGAAGTGTGAGTTTATGACAGAAAGGGGCGGTAGAAAGTTGACTCTCAAAGCATTACGCCGAGGTTGTAAAGTAGGAAGTTATGCGAGAAGCATCCGAGTCAGCGTTCAAGAACGGGTTATTGGGAAACACAAGGGTACTTCAGCAGTTGAGCGGCGACTCGCTAAAATGCACCACGGTCTTGTCTTGACGGACCGTGGGACCGTTGTACAATTTCACACGCTGTTTTACATTGAAAGAATGTAATATTGACATATTTCACAAGTTTCGTCTCTTTAGGTTATTTTATGTTCATGCAATATTTATTTTTTGTTCTAAACGTCAAACTGTACGTGTAGTGTGGGAAAGACAGAGCATTTACGCAAATGCTGAACATTTTTCTGGATTCACCTGTCCCATAATAGCTTAAAAAACGTTTTTTTCCGTCGATCATGAAGCTTATCGCGTTTTTTCTCCAGTTTTATTATTTACAATATATTCTCGAATTTTTTGTCTCATCTATTAGATAAAAATGACTTTATAATAAGTAAAATATGTTCCATACTCTTCATCCGACACTTCCACACTTGCTTCAATGCCACAATTCCTAACAAATTACACAACTCTCCTCATGATTATTATATATTATCCAAAATTTACTTCTAGCATTACTAAACACAATCATCTGACTGTTTTTGTCTCGCTAAAACTACTAACATCTAAAACTTTTGATTAGATATATTTATTGTACGTATACAGTCCAATGACATTTTATAATATAATAGTTTTATGCTAATATAATAGTATTATGCTATTAGTTCAAGAGTCTTGGAAAATATAAAATTGTGAATATTTGGATATGGTGACAGTGATACAAAAACAAGATTTTGTAAACATTACTTATTTGGTATTGTAGTTCTAAATAAGCAAACTGTATTAACGCCTACACAAATACCATATCTTATAAATATCACAAATAAAATAGAGATATCAGGGTGGTGCTGTTTTTGTTTTAAAACACAAACGTTCTAACTCACAGTAAATATGTTTATCGTGTATTTGGTTCTAAGAAACATCGTTTAAAACGTCCGGGTTTCTTCGTAAACTTGAACAACTTTGAATGAACATTGAGATATGGGAAATGTGAACTTCGATATACGACGAACAGCGAAGAATATAGAGGAATGCATTTGTGGCAGCGGAGAACAAATATGATTTTGTAAACACTCCCACTCCAAACAAATTGAACAAACTGAAATCTGTGAACGTGTAACGTAGGCTCCAAATCACACAAAGAAAACAAAATAAAAGAGAGCTATTTAAAACAAATGAAAGTATATTGCTAAGGTGTGTTTATCGTGTGATTTGTTGAAACGAAGCAGTTCAGAGCGTTCAGCGTGCATCGCAAGGACAGATCCGTCGTGGTCATGGAAAATCGTCATTCAGTCACCAAGAAGCAAGTGTGTGTGTGTGTGGTGTGTGTGGGTGCACTCACCCGGGTCTGGGGCGCGCTGGCGCCCTGGGTCTCGCAGGCGCGCTGCCGCGCCGCTGCGCCGCCGCGCGTCCGCGGTGCGCCGAGGGCGCGGTGCGGGGCGGGCGCGGGGGGCGGGGGCGCGGGCGGGGCCGGCGCTGGAGCTCGGGCGGGGCGCGGAGCGAGGCTGCGGTGCGTGGCGCGGCGGCGAGGGGCGGGGTCGAAGTGGCCGTAGGGCGACCGCCGGCGCCGCACCGCCGACTCGCGACGCGCTCCGCTCAACAAGCTCTTCGACCACGACGTCATAGATGCTCTCCGTCGTTAAGCAGGCGTAACCAGGTAAACTGGCACCGAATTTACTGGAATGTACACGGAAACGGGGACAAAATTACTAAAATAGTAAATTGAAATTAATTCAAATTTTAAAGTTATAACAAGCTTTCTAATTTTAAAAAATCGGCACATAGCTGCCTAATCCCTATTTTAAGACAGAAATATATGAATTTTCATGTTAATTGTTTAATTAAATTTGTCTTCAGCTTATTAAATATGTTTTTGAAATAAATTAAAATTGCTGGTACCCTAATGAGAAACGTAAGTAAATATTCAATAATATAGAATTTCCTGATTTGACATCCAACGATTGGGCACTTCTTTTTAAATATACCGAAATAGAAGTGACCTTCAAAGCGTTGGTAATTAGTGTGGTAATTTTGATGCATTATAAAATGTCTTTTAGCTCTTGATGTGTTTATTCCAACTTTTCGTGGGAAGAGTTCATTTGCGTAATTAAAAATCATTGACATTTAACTTTTTCTCAGAAATGTAAAATTCTGAATTGTTCAGTCGCACCACAAACCATACACATTCTTGCGTACTCTGATTTCAAACACTGCCTACAACAGCTGCCCTGATGTCATCCTTTGCCCGTACAATAATACATTTGGTGGAGCCAATTCAGGTTAATTGCTAATGCTCTGCTTTATTGATTGTATTTTATTTTCGAGAAACAATATTAATGTGTTTATACATCAAATTGGTTGACAAGTTTTGGCAACTTTATTTGAAGTGAGATCTACGTTTTTATAACTGCAAATAGAAGTATCTACCCTTGCATTTTTTTCTTCAATATTAACAAGAAGGAAGCATACCTAATCATATTTCCGTTGCAACAACACATAAAATAAAATGAAAGTCAGCATTTATTTTGCTCATAGGATTGCGCAACTCAGCTTGTCGGCCTCGTGTCGCAGCATTTCCTACTCGCAAAATAAAACCGCCTTTATCACTCGTTTCATAAATAACTATTTTTACAATAAGTAGACTGCGAAACATGAAAAAATAATGCAAGTCGCACGAGTCTCTAAACATCACTGATAATATTTTCTACAGTTCTAAGCAACAACGAATATTCTCAATCAGTGGTCAATTCCTTGTTAAAATTTGAACATTAGCAGTGGTTCATTCTAATCGTGACGACAACTAATGTTTTTTCCCCCCAAATTTTTATTATTACGTATTAAATATTTCTTCCACTATGTGCATATCTATTAGTAGGCTGAGAATTTTTCTTAGAATTTTATATCCGACCTTAAGCGTCTGGTAAATAAACAGCAGTCACAGAAATCACATTAACTACACTCCATGCAAGAAATGAATTCTTGTAGGCTCTATATTACAGAAAGCAAAATATTTTTTTTAAATTCAAGGATACAAATAACTTAATGATATACAATGTTAAATCAAGGTCAGTTGTAGCAGATACAGACGAAAGTATTTTGTTTTCTTTGTTGCAAATACAGTTTTTTGTGAACATTTGAGTATCATCTTACTTTTAGCACTAGTGGTAAAAATTGAACTTTTAGCACGCTGTGTAATGTGCATGACCTAAAAGTAATCGTTTATACTCGTATCTGTTTAAAAATAAATATCTGAATGGTGGTGGGCCGTAGAATTTAATTCAAGTGAGACATGAATTATTCAAATTCGAAAACCCCTCCTTATAAACATCCAGATATTCAAGGAGATTCTGAGAAGTTGGAAATTATTCTATTTTCATTTATTTCTCATACAAATGAATATTTGAAGCGATTTCTAGGAGAAGAAAAAGCAGCATAGATTCACCTCGTGACACAACTCGTTCATCTGTTCTTATGTAAGGGGAAAAAGTAGAATATGATCGTTCAAAGGGGTAATTTCCCGGTTATTGTTCTATTACAGCAAAATTGAATGAAGACACGTTTCTATCTGGACGGAAGCGCTGTTCAGAAACGAGCCGTGGCATCTGATAAGGCTGAACGCGTGAGCAAAGTCGGTGAGGATGACGAGACAGCCAATCCCGCACCTCCCTTTGGGCGCTTCTGCTGATTCGCTTTCTCTGATCCGATTCCGTGCGAGCCGCGCCGTTGGCCGCCTGACCGACCGAAAGGGCCCCCGACCCCCCTCCAGCTTCCGCCATCGAGTGTGGGAGTCGGTTCATCGTTCGATTGTCAGATTACGTGCGCGCTCTGCGGTGCGGCGCGAATGCATAAGTTTTCCAGTGGCGTGGCCGAGGCAGTTACCTATTTGCCTGCCACGCAGATGGCTATTTTCACGGTTGCGCAATATTTTATCTCCTCCTACGGTATTCGGCTGCCACGCGTTACGTAAAAAGTTTCGTTTTTTACGCGGTCAACCGGCTGACTGGCGGAGTTTCGCTCTCCGACGGAGTTCCCACGAGAATAAGGTTTTCGCTGCGGCCGTCGGCGTGGCCTACGCGTGCCCTTGAAAGCCCTACGGTCCGCGAGGCGAGCCCCGCTATGAGTTTATAACGGGATGTGCAATCGGTAGCTCGGTAGACGCCGTAATCGGGGACAGAGCTTCATTGCCCTTGCACCCGTGTTACTTCGTGCTGCTTCGGGGTTTTCTCACGTGGGATACCAACATCGGAATTCATATCACTGTGCTTTATGGTTTCTTTTTTACTTAGTCACATTTCCTTCTACAGTATAACTTACGTCATTGTTCACACGTAATCGTAATAATTACCTTTCATCTCTCTTCCTCTTTTATTCTCGCTCTCTTTTCGCTTTTCCTTGTTTTCTTCCTTTCTAACTTACCCCCTTTTCCCATGTGACTTCGCGGCCTTCTCATTATTTTTCCAGGCATGAATGTGAAAAAAATGAACTTTTATTGTACTTTTGTAATCTGTTTCTTTGTTTTTTCTCTTGTTTATTTAATCCATCGAAATTTTAAGATTTAGTTATATGAATTTTCATTTACGCTTCCGAGTTTGTGTAACACGAAGGTCACATGAAATTGGCAAAACAAGGATGTTATTAAGAGGTTGAGTTGTGCCCAGCTGCTCTTACAAGAACGACATAAACACTCGTGGAGAACTGAAGATAAATTACGGTTTCACTGCACTTTATACCGAGTCACTGGAGAATAATACTTGTTATTACATCACCGTGACTGGAAATTTTGTTCCAGACAAAGACAACTCGTGAACTCAAGAATACCAAACCCTATTATCGATGCTCAGTACTATTACGTCTTGAAGGCATTTCTCCTACAAAGTTCACCTCTTTTCAATTTCATTATGATTTTTTAAAATATTCAGCTTAGCAACACTCGCACTGTAGAATATCAATCTGCTCTGCACAATAAATGGTGTACGAACTCCTCTTGATACCTGTACCAGAATTCACGATCAAATGTTTTTCCTTGGCTATATATTACTAGAATTAATCATTTACGAGGCCCTTTGTATCTAGGCCGAAAGGCTTGTATGCAGACATCAAATTTATAAACTGGCTTCTCTCCAGAGGGTAGTATTACATTAAGTCAAACCTAAGCTCTGCTCGAAGCGTCGAACCTAACTTCTGCTCTACGCTGCAACTGCGGCCCGTTTTTGGGTGGAATATTTCATAATCAACTAGTATACTATTCTTACATTTACTAATTTCTCTTTCTTCAATAGATCGGGCCTTTCGTAGGAATGTTCTTATTTTTTCCACAAAATAGATTACACGCTATCGTAAGAACCCTTGAACAATTAAGGTAGGACATCATTGATATGGCAATCGTGCTCCCATTTCACTCTCTGCAATTCAGTACTAAAATAATTTTAGAGGTGTTGATCTAATTTTATTCATCACACAAATTGCATTGGCATGAGAATCTTCACGATGAATGAAGGTATTTCTGCGAAATTTAAAAAATATTCATGAATCACTTCAATGCGATATACATCTTTATTGAAACGGCAAATCAATTTACTTGGATGGTAGAGCTAATTTGTGTACCCAGTTCGTCGAGGTGAAATTTCAAATGGTTGTGCAAAAATCATTATTTTCCTCATCGTGACTCGTAGTTATGTATGTTTTTATTTAATGTCAACAATAGCCTTGAGATCTAACATTACGGAATGTAAATAATGATTCAGAAAACTATCCTAGAGAAATGACAGGAAATTGACAAAATCACAGGCTTATAATCCAAGCATGCTTCACTCTCGCAACAGTAAATTCTCTAAAATGGCAGTAGGTGCCCGTCGAGATGGCTCCGTTGGCAGCACTGCCTCCTCGGAAACGGATAGAAAGAGGGCCATCTTCCTCTGCCTCTCCCTCTTCCCTCTCTCCGTCCCTCCTCCACCAGCCCCCCCTCTCTCCTCCCCAGCACCCGTTATTAGCCAATCGCATCCGCACCTGGACTCATCGCCGCGGGCGGTGCCGTTGGTTTTCGCAAGGTGGCCTTGACTTTATAAAAAGAACGCACTCCCTGCCTCCGTGAAACAACGACCATATCCCAGTGCTTGACCTATGGCGCAGAAGAGTCATCAGCAAGAGCCCCTACATCCGGGACGCACGCGAGGTGTTGCAAGGGCCCGGCCTGGCCCGGGCGGGCGGATCGAGCAGGAATTTGCGTGCTGGTGGAGACACGTCACGGTACGCACGCAGCGTGGCCCCTAGGGCGAACTTAGGCATTAAAAAAAACACGCGTGCGATACGGCCGGCGTTGATGTCGTAGTGCATTTCAAACGGTTTGGAGATTTGTTTTCCTTTTTTGCGGCGGGGAAAAGAGAGGTGTGAGATTGGCATTGCGGTGTTACTTTCAGGGAGTAGGGTTCGTTCATCTGCGTTTGTGGAGTCAGTATTACTTCGAGGTCAAATTAACACATGAAAAAAAATCGCTCAGGATGTCATGATGTCCAGAATATCCTGTGTTTCAGATTGACGTTTGGAACAAAGGTTTTAAGCAAAATGAGATTCTGCTATTACTGTCTGGGGTTCCCGGCCAGAGGTTTGCGTCTCCGTCTATCTATGTATTTTCGTAGTACATCTCGGTATTTACACACTGTTATCGCGAAGACCGAATATACAGTAGGATCATAACGTATTGTAAATATTCTTTGTACTACTTTCACTACGTTTAATTACATTAAAGATAATTAATGCGTCCATGAATATTACCGTTAACTCATCCTAGAATATGTCGACCAAAGTCCGAAACTGGTTAATCACCGTATAAGACATATATGTTTACGTTATCCGAAATGAAAGGTTTAACACCAAAGTAGCTTCAAAGCTTCAAATCATACATCAAACTTATACAGAAAAGACTTGACATTACGCAACAAGATAGGGTAGGTAATAGGCAGTTTTTGCTCGCGATACTGGACAGCACTATCGATCTTCCGCGCATGCCCAGGTGCAATGAAGTGATTCGAAACTTGGAACTGCGCATGCAGAGAAGATCGATAGTACTGCAACGTTAATGAGTGCACAAACTTGCTAATGGATCTGGACAAAACGCATTATGTTGTATCGATCGTTCTCGCCAGCTTGCAAATTTCAATCTGGGGCACGTTCCTTATTTGCCAGAAAAATCGATAGAAGGTCCCTGTCAAGGATTTGATTTGTAAGTATATCTCATTTCGGCTGTTGTCGGCAGTATCTGCGGAGCGTATCTGCGCACAGTTTGATGGTAGCTGTAATACGTTTCGCTTTGTGATAAGTACCATTAACTCTCTTACAAATTATAAAATAATTTAATTCAGTATTTTATAATAAAATGTAGGTTTTGTGTGCTTGTAAAAGACGTGAAGAGTGACAATTCGATTTGTTTTAAATCTTGAAGTTGTTTTATAAACGATACTCATCGGTATAATGGAGAATAATGGAAAGGAATTTAAATAGTCTGATAATTACTATATTATGCGTTTAGATTGTAATATTCAATTTTTTTCGTGTTGTAATGGCTAGGTGGTAACGACCTCGCGCTCAATGTTAAACGGAAAACAATCTGCATTGTCATCACGAGCAATAACCCAGAAGGCAAAGAAGCGTAACATTTACGGCGTTACAATGGGAAGAAAGTACAACGGAATTGAAATATTATGAGAAAGAAGATTGAATACTGCGCAAATGCCACGTAATGCGTTGTTTGTTTCTAGACTGACACATTTTCAGAATAGAAGAGCAGGAACGTTTTTTTCTCAACAAAGGCTTCGATCTACGGGACCTGAAGTCTTTCGACGTTCCCACACGTGGATCGTCTGCTGACCAAGGCTGTTAGTTGTCCTCTTCGCACTGCGAGCGCATTTTAAATGCATTTGGTAGTGGGTCGAGGTTGGAGTACAATTGGCAAGAACAATTACGGGATGGAAACAATAACGATGATACATTCGCCTTATTATTTCTAGTGAAAGTGATCATATCTTGTTTGAAATATGATATCATCTCAGCGTAATTTGAGTCTTCCTAATTAGAAGTGCAAGCAGACGTACGAATTTATTTAATAAAGAAATTGTTCCTGAGAATATGGGAAATAAATAGACGCTATTGAGAAAGTTGTTTGAAATACTGTCAGTTTTGTGGATGGAACATTAATATTAATGCGTTCATGTGCTTCCTTTTTATTTTAGATGAAGATTAATATTTTTCTACATTCTCCGATTCTTTCTCATACACTGTTGTTACCTTCATTATTTATTTATAATTGCTGCAAGAAAATTAAAATGAATTTCCACCGTTAGAAAACATGACTTTACCGGTTTCAAGGACACAAAATCTTGTAAAGTAAAATTTCATTTTTCGAATACAAGGTCACGCAGAACAGTGAGTACATACATTTCTCAATTAAGCGTTAAGATGAGCACTTTAAACTTGACAAGGCTGAGTAATGGCAACAACTAACAACGACATTCACTGGGGGAATTCCCCATGTTGCCTGCAAAGTACTTTTCACTCTACACGAAGAACTTACTTCTTAAATTATTCGTCTTGAGACACGTAGACAAATTCCACGATTTCGCCACTACTTTCAGTTAAACTTAATAATTATTTATGTAAGACCCTGGACGGTAGCGAAGACACAAGCCAAAACTAAACTTTTATCGAAAGGGCAAGATACGTCATGCGAGTTTTATAATGGGTTTCCACCTTTAAATGTTGGTGTTATTTTCAAATTCGGATTTCAACTTCACACTACCTAACAATTCGAATTCGCTGAATGAAATGGATTAAGTTTAATGATATAATTATTTAAAATATAATAGACATAACCATAGTACAATGTGAATTAAAGTAAATGAATAAAAAGCTTTTAAATAGAAATAATTGTGACGTTATTGCACCGAATTCAAAGTTGTTCATGTTCCACCAAGTTCCAGCTGCAAAAAAGTGGAATCTTGACAAATATTTTTTTACTTTATGTACGCGTCGCTTCAAAAATTAATTAATTTGATTTGTGGTGTACAGTTTGTTATAGAGATAAGCAGATAATGCTAATCTAGGAGTAAGTAATTGAGAATATTGGAAATAAAAAAATTCATTTAATGATGTGAGAATTAGGAACAAAATTTCCTTTTATGCCATTTTTTTGTAAGAAAGAGCGTATAAAGATAAACTTTACCAAGAATATTTTTTCAGAAAAAAATTGTTTAGACCAAAGGCGGTTTTCATGATCAAGGTAGAACCAATGCAATCATCTACGTCGTCTGTTCGCCATCATCCGTTTTGCGAAAAATCAATAAAAAAAAGAAGGGATGCTACGCAGTGATCTCAGGAATGCAGCACGAGTCTGTTTAATTGTGCAAGCTCCAAGTATTGCTGCACATAATGAAAGAAAGCGAGTAAACATTTTTAAAAGAAAACCGACTATAAACAGATTAACAGAAGTGAAGACACTGCTTCTTCAAGAGAAGTAAAGATATGTGTATAACTGAAGAAGCCCTGGAGCTTGCAATAGAAAACAATTTTATTTATAAACAGTATTTGAATATTAAAAGAATTTACTTTAATAAAATTTCATAAAGCAATTCCAATGAAAATTATTTGAAACAATGTAATATATCTCCTGTCTACAAGAAGATCGACTTTGTAAATCTATATGTAGACTTTCTGGTATTGTTACAAACGACCTAAATGCGAAACTTCCTTTACATAATATTTTGAAACCCAACGACACTAATCGTGTTTGTACAAGATGTCATTCAGCGCGTGGACGATATTCTAAAATTAATAATATCAATGTAAAATTTATTTGTGTTTATGGTTTTGAAGGTACGAAGGACTTATCAATGTACTCGTATAAGCAAACGCTTAATACTCCTGGCAACCATTCTAATGCTTTGTTTACAACCACTGCGATATCTTTACGTTTGCAGACAAAAGATGATATCATTTGAAAACACGAGATTACCAAAAGGTTATTATGGAGAAGAAACGCCTAAAACAAATAAAATTTACAAATATGATCGATTGTGGGAAAGACAAAGCAGGCAGAATAATTTGGAACACATTTTCAATGGAGCAATTGACACTTGCGATCTATTGATTTCTAACATTAATTTAGATAAGGGGAATGAACGCCAAAACAAATTATATATTCCTTCTGAAATAATAGCTATGCTGACAAAGGAAGCGCGGAAGTCATCGACAGCTGAAGGTGGTGGTGCGAAGTGGAAAGAGGAGTTCGCGAGAGCTTGGTAGTGAGGACTTATGGCGACATGATACATGTAAAAGTAATGTACAAATATTGCCTAAGGAGTACGTTTATAAATGTTCGATTTCTGAAAATCAAATGCAGATATGTAATGCTGTTTATCACTATAAAATCACACTTGTAATACATACAACTTTGCTTGTACATATTGCACTTGAGATACGGTATCACGACGCTAAAATAATAGTTTATTACCATTCATTTATTTTCTGAGTTTCTGCTTTTATAATTAAATTAACAAATATAATTAAAAACTAAATTCTGGATGTTTCAAAGCACGGATGTCCATACAAACTTTAAGAGAAATTATTGCAAAATTGCTGAAATTGTGTTGTGAAATTAAAAAAAATTGCAAGAAAGCAAAGCCTGAATCATAAACCATATTTTATTCCTAATATTTGAACAATTTTAGATCATATAAATTCTAGACATTCGCAACAATTGACATTCTGAAACTAAACCTGGGAAACAGGAGCAACAGTGAACAAACGGATGTTGGAAGGGTATGTCCACACAGCAGGGAAGCTAAATGCTACAAATTAAGCAGCCACTTCCTCCTCTTTTTCCGGTGGCACCTCCTCACGAAGATGATGCCGGCGCGCCCACCTGGTAGGCAGAGAGAGAAAGAAAGAAAGGAAGAAGGAGTGAGAGTGTGTGAACATCAGCTGGGGAAGATCTCGGCCCGCAGCCGCATCTGGCTCGCGAGCGTGAATCAAAGGCCGCGCGCTTGGGCGCTGACGCGGGCGCGGGCGACTCCGCTCAGTGGCGCAAACGCGCCGTCCGCCCTTCCGCGTCTCCGCCCACTCGGCTGCCCCGCTGCGCCGGAAGTGCCCGCCCGCCGCGCCGGAAATGCAGGCTGCGACGTAGCGGGCACAGCCGTCCCCACAGTGGGTCGCAACGACGGCGCTGCGCGCGTGGGGTTTCGCATGCAAATGTCGTAGAATTACATCTGACTGCTGTGCCTCTCCAAGAGATCCTAATGTTAGAGTTACGACGATGTCAGGATTTTCGATCCTAGTTACATAGTTATGTCGCATTCAGCCACGTCTAAAGGAGAATTCTAGTGACCGGCTGTTCTGAACCGTAGTGTTCCGTCGTTTCTCCGATCAACTCGAGGCGAATGACAGAGCAGTACCCCAACAAACGGGCCACGGAGAGCGCGCGATCGTGCCTTCCCCTTCTTTGATCTATTCTAACCCCTTACATACACACATTTACATTTACACACACTTCACTATCACATATACCAAGAAACCTGACGGGAATTTAGAGATTGACCCGACAGATGCGGCGCTCTGCTGGTGAGAGATACTTGGTTGAGGAAAACTCCGCAAGCCGATGGGTAGATCGGCGCCGGATCTCGCCATCCAGCGTGGAAGATCGCCATCTCTTCCCGTGATAAAAACATGCACTACACTTACTGAACTAATGATCATATTAGTTAACGCGCCAGGAATCACTAATCAATCGATCAATATCTCATACAAACAGGCGTATTGAATGTAATACGTAATACAAAATCTAAATTAAGTTTTTTCAGAATATTACAAATAGCAGGTGGTACCACCGCTATATTGAGTTTCTTTGGTAATAGATGTTTCTCGAATTTCCTTTTTTGGCTCCTTACTGCTTACGTAGTATAGTGAGATAAGTGATATGCAGCGAGAAATGGCGACTTCACCAAAAAGCTTGTTTTGTGCGCCCATAACAACGAAAATGTTGATATTCTTGTTCTTGTAAATTACTTGCTCTATTATAAGTGTATACGTTTAAAATATGTTTGGCCTTTTCCTACAACTACAATACCGAAGATAATTTTGAAGGAAGAATTTTTTTATTAAAAACAGATTTCATTAATAAAAAAATCAATTTTCTTGAAATAATCTCCATGAAAATCTCGCATTTTCGAAAGTTGAAAATGCAAATGTTCAACTTTGTTTTTGAAGCAAGGAATGTTGTTTTTGTCGTCAGTTTCGTTGTGCAAGGGTAATGGCGTGCCTAACGTAAGATCAAAACCCAGCGAGACATTTTTTTCTCGTTGGAAACACTTGCGGATTCAAGATGTACAGAATGTCTCAGAATGAATATTAGAACCTAATGTCACAAACATAGTTTTTACAAACAATATCTGTTGTAAAGGAATCAAAAAATGATATTCAATGGGAACATACAATGGGAAATATCATATAACGAAATTACATGTGACATTTCGCCTGATTGTTAGGCAACTCTTTATACACAGATGTCCTGAAGGTCACGTGTTGTCGCACGTCGCAAAATGAGATTTCGGAACTCCACCAGTACCTGTCGAGCGCCCGTACATATGGGGATGCCTAAAAATTCAAGGACAAATACTGAAGTTCGTTATCTGTAATTTCCTACTGTATTTCTACTGGAAAAAGTGCCCCCTAACGCCACTCAAACGTTCGTTCTAAAGCATCTGTATTATAACATTAAAAAATCGTTACTAATAATGCGAGAAAATGCATACTGTTGTAATACCTGTTCGTTTTGTTATTTTCTTACTTATTTAAAAGTGTATACAGAATAAATATTTCCCAAAATAAATGTTTCAAACGTCTAAGGCTTGGAATACTCCAAGATCACTAGTTTTCTAACGAACATTTCATACATTAAAAATATGCCTGCGATTCATTCCCCTGGCAGTTAATCAAATCATCATGTATCTATATATCGCCTGGCGCACGAGATATTTCGCAGTATCAGCACATGGCCACCCAAAAATCAGTTCGTAATGAGTTGCCTCACCATATAGGTGCAAACATCAGACGCACCTTCCTTAAATGAAAATCCACCATACGTTCATTAGCAAAAGGTGATCTTTTTCTACCTCACTACGTGTTCTAGAAAATTTGCAATATTTACTCTCAATACTCTATGTAAAAGTGAGTAATATGTATAAAGTAATAGTCTAATATGTATTTTAAAATTTAGAAAAATAATATATTTAATCCATTTCGTTTCGAAAAAAAACTATAAAAAATTGGCAACCGTTTAACGTGTAATGAGTACTACCAGAATAACAGTTCATGATCTCTTAATAACTACTAACATCAAACTGTCACATTTCCTAGAATTAAATTTAAATGTAATTATATTTAAACAAAAATTATAATATATACACCTCACATTTTGAAGAAGTGGATAAAGTTTTGTAGGATATTCATTTTCATAATATCCTTAGATATTAGTGTCTTTATTCTGGGCTGTGGGAATTCTACCAGTTAGAACTTAGTTCTGGTAGAGTCGCGGTAATTTCACCGTCGCTAATCGGAGATGTCTTGATGTGCGCCAAGTCTCCAAACAAGCACATTCAAGGGGCTCTTGATGGGTTGGCAACACTGCTTCGAACGTCACGTGTGCGGTGGTCGATGCGTGTCAGTCTGTCTGCTACATTGTTGTGACCGGTTTGCGTTCATGTACTATGTATCAGTCATTTTGGTAGTATCTACACATTAAATTTGACTTTGTCATACATTGTGGTTGAAAATTCCTTTATGTATTTCCAGTTTTTTGGTGTAATCAGAGTTTTTTGTAATCGGAAGCTCCTTCAGCCCCATTACCTCGGATTATTGCGACTCTACTGTATAATGCAAAATTAAGAGATGATTAAAAAAGAACGTAGATATTCACGTTTTGCGATGACCTCATACGCGCTTTTTTCCTTCGCATGCCCTCTTCAGCCCACTGTGCTCAGATCCGCGGTCGACGAGGCACGCACGTGCGATTTCGTTGAAGAGGTGGAATTTCACGCTGAGAGCAAAATGGAGTGCACGTGCTCTTTGGGTAGAAATGCGCCTGGTTGCGGTTTTAGGAACGTTGTAAGAGTGAACTCGTAGTCATGCTGAAATTTGAAGCTTCACTTAGTAGAGACGTTCATGATGGTTCTAGTCAAGTCAGCAACGTCAATTATTTTTCTGGTTGACCAATAAATAAAATTTGTCAAAAAATAAATAATAATAATAATAATAATAATAATAACTTTCGTTCATTTTATTTCCTGAAAACGAAATGATCGCAGGGCAACTAATTCACTTTTAATTCGTTCATTTATATTTAAAGGTTAATGTATCGTGAGAACATATACGAGGTATGTACATTTCTCCTTGACCGAAATTCCGTTTAAAATCTATTGCATTTTCGCAACAGCTCTATTACCACGTCGTTTTATCAGTTCATCTGGTAACGGAGATGAACTTTTGACTTCAATTGGATAGTTTAATGAAGTTGAAAATTTGAGCAAACCTCTTACAAAATCTTTTCAGTCAGGCATTTGTATTTGATTCGCTGAAATTCAATGCATGGGCGCAATCATGTAAATATATTGTTAGCTACTTTTAATACATAGAAAAAATGAAGGTATTCCGTAAAGGAAAATTATCAGAAAATATTTTGAAAATGGAAAGTATATTTTATAGAAATGTTTAAATGTAATATTTACCAAAAATATTTTTTGAAAATTTATTAAAACATTAACCATCCAATCTTGTAACGATCACCATCCACCCATCCATCCATCCACCACACAACCATCCACACAACCAAGTCACAGGATGGAAATAATATTTTAACACCGAAAAGTTGTTTTATGTTTTGTCAAAATAGACGTTTGTCGTTATATTAACTCATTTATCCATCCATGACTGAATTATCGTAATGTCTCAGTTGATCTAACTCAGTTGATCTATATATATAAATTAAAATAAGGCTTCAGAATAAAGCTATTTTGCGACTGTGAGAAGAAAAGCTACTAACATAAGTTCAATCGCTGTAGGTGACTATGCAAAAAAGTGAATGCCTACACATCTTATTCAGAGATGCAGTAAATATGTGGGTATTTTCAAATACTATTAAGATATCGGCTCTAGAAGAACGCTTTTAAGAAATCAGCGATATGGCCCGTGTTCCGTGTAACATTTCAACAGAAAATTTTGAGGAAATTATTTTGATAATTTAATACTACAAGAATAGATGAGAAAATTGAAATGGTGAATACTATTTAAGTTTGATATTTTTAGGATATTATCGGGGACGTCAGGAAACCAGGATGAATATCGATGGGTTTATAATATTTCAAATTAATTTCTTGTACTTTTTTTAAGAAATAACAATGCAGTCTTTAGTAACGTGCATAGAATACAAATTCAAATAAATGCATTTGCAAGAAAGCGATGTACACGGATATGAAGGACTTGGCTTAGATAGAAATAAGATAAATAATTTCAATCCTTTCAATCCTTGCCACAAAGTAAACCCGAAATACCTTCGTTGTACAGCGTAATTTGTTAGACTAGAAGCAGAATGCTCACAAAATTGACACTCGATATAAATGTAACTTCATAAATGTAACTTCAAATTAACTTCTCCCCATAGCACACAGTTCTTAAATGTTTTTGACGTAAATAAATAAATGAAAATAGATATGTCGACTTTGTTAGTGGGATTATCTTATTTTTGT
>BOPP01000042.1:152629-164057 GCA_017312745.1 Gryllus bimaculatus
CGGGGAATGTTCAGGACGGGCGCGGGACGGGGGACTTGTAGGGGAACGAACATAATACAGACTAAGGAGTTTATTTGAGTTGATGTGTTTACTTGTTCCTGAGACTACTAGATGTTGCAAGCGGCAGCTAGTTTTGGGTGTTTGGGACACGTCGCATTACCGCGATTTTATCACATCACATGGCATCACGTTAGACATTTTTCTAAAATTCAATTTACATGCCATGAGTCGAAAGAAGTGAATGTCCTACTTTTTTCAAAAACATTTGATTTCCATTTATATTAAACAAAATAGATATATTTGAAATATATAATTATAATAAAAGTAGCAATAAACGATAATAACAATAATAATATTGTTATTATTTTAATATTTATGAAAAGTTCAAGTTCTTGGATGAGATCTACTCTCCAAATTTCCACCACCGAGGTTACCAGAGGTGAAGGTGTACCCAGGTGAAGATGGAAATCATTCACCTGGCACGAGCTCTATTTCGGCAAATTTCGCTCTAAATCCTCTGTGAATTTTGTTCATGCCTAAGGACAGTCCCTGTTCTTCAAGGATTAGAGGATATTATGATAAACACTGGACAAGGTATAATTCCAGTACCAGATACTTCTTCCATGCCCAATCTGAGGGGTGAACATTGTAAATGTTTATGTAAAATGTAAAATCAAATATAATTTAACGAACATATTATTTTAATAGGCCCCGAACAATATGGTTTTTTAACACTTTAAAAATTCCTTTTCCTTCAAGGCCCGCATGCGTCAGTCTTAGTGGTTCGCGAGTACTCATTGGTTGCTGGCGGGGGGAGGGGTTGTGGCGTATTGGCTAGAGGCTAGAGGCTAGAGCACACCCCTTCCGTCGCCCTTGTTGGATCCCCGGTCAATCCACGTGCAAATGTTGGTGGACAAAGCGAGCTGTGAGCTGGTTTTCAGCTAAGAGATAATCTTACGATTAGATCAGCACTCAAAGGTTGATGACCTTAGCCGTTCAAAGGCCCTTATACCTATACAAATTATTTGTTGTTCCTTTAGAAATGCCCCGTACCAGATCCTTTTAATTTTACATACTTCATTTTCAACAATAGCTTTTCTGGAGTTTTACAATTTATGTATTTTAAAATAATTATTAGACAGGGCAGCCGACTGGCGATAATATTTGCTGCTCTCTCGCCGAGCCAATCAGAACCAATAATACGTCCAAAGAAAGAGAACTTCTTGGACAAGGTACGATTTGCACTTTTTCTTTATAATTTTTAATGATTGCTGAAATGTGGATTTTTTTATAACGCTTCTAAATTACAGGTGCAATTCAGTAACATACGATCCAATTAATTCTTGTTCTTAAAATCGATCGTGCATCACTTTGATAGGTATCGTATAAAACAACACGATTTTCGAGGCTAAATGCCTCGAATCCTATCTCTCTCACTGCAATAAAAAATAAAAATAAAAAATAATAAAAAAGAAAAAAAATTGAAATGTATTACATTTTTGGGAGCCAAGATAAAACGTCATAGTTAACCGTGAAATCATATTTCGCTTAGACGTTTTTCGCTTCAAACAGAGGTGAGGGGAGGGACAGGGGTGGGCGAGTTTTCCCATATAGGAGTTCTCATACGGGTAGGCTAGTTTATTTAATTTTTTTCATTTTAAAGAAATTAACGTAACCCTCTGCTCCTTGCGTCACGCTACGAACGCTGGGACGCCGACAGGCCGCCGAGGGAGCGTCCGGCAGTATGAGAGCAGGGGAGGGGGGAGAGGATGATTCACGCGAAATGAGACAGTACGTGGGAAGCCTGCGGTGATGGCTCGGAATAGCTGGCGGGGCGCGCAGAAGGTCGATTGTGCGGTTCCGATCACGATACGGCCTTCCGGTGACGGGCGCGAGTGTCGTCATCGAAATGTTCGCACAGGTCCGGCCGCTTTTCCTTCTCTCACGCTCAGCTGACACGCTCTCGGGCGAAGATTCTTCAGAGCTGAAATCACCTTAGGGACGTCTGTTACAGCGCTCGGGTACTCTCGCATAGAAGTTCAAATACTCTTTTATTCGTAGTCTAATATAAATAGCCAGGTCGTCACCAAAAAATAACAATAAAAAAATCTCACCTCCCTCCTTATATACTGTTCTCGTCACGGGCAGGACTCTCCTCCCCTCCTCACTCAACGTCATTTGACGCGCCGCCTTCTGTTCTCCGTTACAGCCCTTCTCCACAAAGAAGGTGTAAGTGGCTGGCGGCTGCCTCAGGTTCAAATTAATCTTTGAGCAGCACAATTATCATTTGTTTCCCATTTGCTATGTACAGGAAGTGCAGTTATAAAGTTTGGAGCTTACCCGTATTATCTTGATCATTATTCTTAAATAAAAGTGCTGGTTAATAAAAATTCTTATAGAAGTCTTAAACAACGAACCAGTGCATCCTTGCCTACAAATTTTAGTAGAAAAACCTACGCTGGCTTTCATCGTGGATATCGAGGTCGCATAGACCCTCCATTGGTATGCGACTATTAGAAAGCCCATGGGCTAATCCTAATACCACTGGGGCTGGCTCTGATAAAATGGATAGTAGAAAAAAAGAGCATTTTATTAAATGGTTTTGAGGTCCTGAAAGAGAACACCATCTTTGCGGTTTCTCCGACTGGCTACAGGATTAACGGTTGAATGCGACTTCAAATATCACGTATCGCATTGGAGATAAAGGTTTTCCCATGAGGTATCCAAATTAGGTGTCCCGACCTCCAGGTGTTCCTAGGTCCTTCGGCCTAGGAATACGCATAGTGTTCTTCAATCTTGGAGCTACCAGCTCTGAAGTTGGTCTAGTGCAAATTAAACTTATCACCCCGTGGTTGGGACAAATCCCTACCCAATTTCCCGAATGTCCGAGTGTGTATGTGATCTGAGAGGAAGGAGGAATCACAGGGAGTTGGAAACAAAGTGGGAACCTCCCGGTCCGCCTCCCCACTTCACTCTTCTCGTACTATAAAAAATAACGACGTGAGAAGAACCTGGAAATTCATGATTCACTTGAGGATTATTAATCTACAATCTGACCTAGAATATAAATACTATCCTCTCCCTCCATGGTGGGGTTGTGTAGGATAAAATGATATTTTCATCGTACAAAAAATGGGACATTGCTAAAACATTTAAATGTATTAATGTAAAATATGTAATATATTTTGCTTTAATAACCAATACCGTCAGTACAGCCAACACCAACACCGTATCACCATTAACGCCAACATCTTTATTGTCAATACAGAAATATGGGGTCTGAGAGTTTGGTAAAGTAAAACCTTCTTCTACACTGAAGATCACTGTAATGCAAACGGAAAGTATATTTTTCTTCAAATTAATGTGTATAATATGACGATGGAACTTTTTAATCATTTGTATGGTATAACACTTTTTCTTTCTTTAGAATTTCGATACGAACTAGCTGGATCCGTGTGCAAACTCTGTACATTGTAAATAATTGTTTTAAATGTGAAAATTACTTCTCCAAAATTAATCTTGCAATTAAATTTCAAAAAATATAATAAAAAGTTTAAAAAAATATAATTTTTAGAAGATGCATTGTATTTTTTTTAGAATCTATTTTTGTCATAATTTGGAAGCATCAATTTATTTCGTTTATAATCCGTTGGTTGCAAGACTGGCAGCAATTCCCTATCCAGCAGTTGTACACATGGAGGGTTTTGTGTCCACTGACGGATCCCGAAAGCGGGAGGGGGGGTGCCATGGGGTCCATGCCCCCCCCCCCGAAAAAAATGCCTAGAGTTTTAATTTACCTTCCTTTATATGGCAAAATTGATTTAAATATTTATTTAGGTTCGAATTATGAAATTATTTAAACAAAAATATTGTAAAGTATTATATCTACAGTTCATAAATAATATACAATAACATTATGTTTATTATTTAACAACATTCAACGATGCCCCTCCCCCCGCCAAAAAAAATAAGTTATCTGCTGGATCCACTTCTGTTTGAGTCGGCTGTTTCTTATTCATTTTCAACAACCGTCATCTATCCTTAACGTAAAGAGAGAGCAAGAGGATGAAATTCAGACCCAAGTGTTTCGTCATCGAATGTTCGCGGATGCGGCCACTTTCCTCCTAACGTCCACCGTCGTACTCTCCGCTTCGTCGCTCTCTGATGTGGATTACAGACTATACTGAGCATCCAAAAGGAAAGTAATATTAGTTTTAACCATGACATTTTATGTATTATATATCGTTTGGATTGTATAATTGTAAAGAATCTGTAACAATTATTGCACTGCAGCTTCTGGGTCAATGACTCCCACCTCGATCAGGTTTTCGTCCAGTTTTCCTGTTTCTCGAGCAAATGCTGAGATGGCCCCTTGTTTTGCTTCTGGACATAAATGTAACTTCAAATTAACTTCTCCTCATACAGTTTTTAACTGTTTTTGATCCAAAAAATAGACACTTCTAGCTTATGTCGTAATGGATTCTTAAGGAATAAAATATATTTCCACTGGTTACGCACGGCATTGACCTTAATAGCGCAAACGCTGGACCGGCAACCACGCTATCTGAAGGGCTGTGAGTTCGAATTCCGGGAATTCCGCTGACGTTTTCATCGTTTGACTTATTGCAAAGGATTAAATCAGAGGTGGCCAATCTTGCGGGCCACCATTTAAATTCACAAGTTTTTATTACGCGACTATTAACGTGAAATAAAAAAGAAATATATTTGTAAAATTGTGATAAGAGAGCTTCAATTTTTAACAGAATTTGAAAAGAGATCATAGGAATTAAAAACGGAGTACAACACAAAAATTGCTAATGTGACTCAGAGACGTAACACTAAATAATAACTTCCGCAAATCGTCTTAATGATCGTTTTAATGATTTTTTCCTTATATAAGAAGGGTGTAATCCAATGCCAGATTAATGCGTGAAGGAATCCTAAGCATTACCAAAACCCGGGGATCTCTTTGAATATTAAAACATTGTTCGAAAGTGTAAGCCATGAACATGAATGTAAAAATTAACTTAATACAATTCTTTCATCAACCCTCTTATCCGAAGAACAGAATATTATCTACATAATAAAGATAAAAAATTAAATTAATCTCAGTTCAAAATAATACTCAAATATTTCAAAGGAAGGCGTGAACGTTTTGCTGAGCAGGTAGTAAGAAAAATACTCTTTGCAATTTACATGTTTGGTACATGTAGATAAATTATGAAAAATATCATTAATATAATATTAATAAAATTCAATTATAAAATAATTTAAAATAACTATATATATTTGTGTTAGCAGGTTAGTTAATTTTAGCCCCCAAATTATTTGATGTTCATTTTTTTATCAAAATATGTTTCTCTCACATTTAATAAAACAGTTTTCCATATTTGCGTTGCGTAATGTATAAACAAGATTTGAAGAAAAACTGCACCAGATTTTCTTTGAACTTTTTGTAGAGATAAGGAACAAAGCACTGCATCATACGGCACAAGTCAAAACAGTTTCATTACAAACCGTTAAAATATTAAATTCCCAATAGTACATAAAGTTTCTTCTCGAGGGTAAAGAAGGGCATTGCAAAGATGGTATATTACATTTTTTTCTACACAAGCCGCTGAAAAGTCAAAAATAAAAATATATAAATAAAAATAATATAAAGATATATTAGAAAAATTAAAACCACTTTTAATCATGAAAATGTACTTAAGAGTACAAAATTATTTCGAACTTCTTTTGGTCTTTTCTTTTGGCAATGACTATTTAACAAACTTTTCACGCAGCCATTGACGAATCTAAAGAATACAGTAAATGGATCAAAATTCTTATTTTTAACTTTAAGTTGTTTTTCTTTGTTAGAATGAAGTTTCATTTTTAATTTAATTTTGTCTTTAACTCGAATACATCTTTCTGATTCTGTCACTATTTTCTCAATTTTTCAGCACACTTCTCTCATATGAGAATTTCTTTAATGTAGTTTCATATTATCACAGTAAGTATTTATTTTTTTTATTCTGAATTTCCTTTTTTCATTATGTCCCTTATCTCACTACCATTCGCATTCGTGTTGATCTTTTTGTAAAGGTAATAAATTATAAAATGTCTTCTCAAATATGCGTGACTTCTTGTCATGCTCTCAAACACCCGAGACCCTTTCCCGTGTTGGTTGAGTGGCTTAAAATATTACTTGTTTTTTCCTCCTATAAGTATTCTTCTAGAATGATTTGAATATAGCCAAACATTTTTTCGCAATTTTCCTAAGAATTATTATGCAAACAAATTTTAACTGGCGGTGATATACTTCAAGTAACTAAGTTTTTACAAACTTTCCTTGTGTAATTATTAAGAGTATCCTAGAAGTCATCCTTCTCTCTACCATTACCTTTCAGTGTAGTTTCTTTTCATGAAGATTGTCTGATGATGAGAAACGTATTCCCATGGTCTAGTAATGGCGATAACGAGGGGAGTTGCAAATGAGTGCAATTAGACTCGTGTAACTATACCGTTCGTAGCCCAGACCGGCAGATTCACGGCCGGCAAGATCTCAGTTTGTAGTTGCATTTCGTGTGGCTGAAGGGTAAATTGTGTGTGTGTTCAGACTTTCTTAAGTCACGAGCCCATCTTATTCTTCCTCTAATAGTGAGGCGTCGATGTATTGAATTTCTCTCTTATGACCCCATTCATAACTAATATCGACTTGTATTTTTCTTTTGTGTGTTTGCATTGGTAATGATGCATGATATTTCCGTGACCTCAATTCCTAATAGCCGTTCAATCTGGTGCCAAGAGCGTCAAAATTCCTTCACTTTCCTTTACTGATCTTCGTTTTAACGCGTATTTCCCAAAGAAATCTCATATTTGTCTTCTCCTTTTCTACTACATTGATGTAGACGATATCTTTTCTTTTGGGGCTTATAACGTCTACTACGTTGATTGGTCGTTTTACTTGGATTGTAAATCATTTTGAAATCGGGTCTTCTCGAAGTTGTTGATTTTTATTTTTGACGTCTGGCATTTCCTATAATTACTTTTCCCTGACATTTAAGGAGTTATTACTGCCATAATAAGCGAGATTTGTACAGGAGGATGGCAGCTATTCTTCGGGCACGATTTCATGACCGCTTCGCTTACTGCCTACGCAAGGGGGAATCGCGCGTTCATTGGTCGTTCTTGAGGGTAGTTAATTGCCTCCTCCGTTGATGGGTAACTGCGTGAACTCCGCAAAATAAAACCTGTCATTTTACACATTTCTAAATGTGTAAAATTTTACGTTTACGCAAAGAAGGAAAAGCGTTGAAGTGAAACTCGATAATACATTTATTGTGTACTAACGGCTTCTGCCGGATTCCTTTGAAAAGACGCGCGGTAAATGCTGGATTGGAGTATTCCTGTATGTCGAAAGCAACCTGGCTGAATTGCTGTCAGATTGGAGGACGAAACTCGCATGCGAAGGTTGCAAAGAATTCGCTACTACACGGCTGTCTTCTTGCATTGCGAAGCTGCTAGAAGGGTTCGCGACACCGGACACATTTCGTGTTTGTTTTTTACTTCGTATGTGTTCTTTGTTTTATTCAAGAACCCTCCATGCAGCTTGGATAAGAGCCAGACTCGCCTGTGACACTGGTTGACTAGTGAGGAAAATGTTAGTTTTGTTGTGTTTTCGAAAGATGATCTTGTGCTATCGGTATGTCCCTTCGTTTATGAAAGAAAACAACAAACTTCTGTATACTAGCAGTATTCTGTATACTAACTTAACTGTGTACTAAGAGTAAATTAAATTATTACATCAAATAAGAAATATTGTCTCTACATGGATTAGGTACACAGAAATGTAAATAATTTATAACTGAATTGTTTAAACCATACTTTCATACGAAAAAAAGGATATAATAAATGGACTAGGCTAAGTCGCTAAAAGAAGCAGAGACCAAATAGAAAATTATCTTTAAAGGTTTGTAATACTTACCATTTTTTAAAAACCTTTTAGAAGTTTTCATTGAAGAAAATGAGAAAATATTAGGCACGGAGAAAATGTATTTACCCGGAGATTTCAAAGGCGCCCTGTACCAAGCATTATTACACGGGCGTAGTCTGGCGGACTACTGTGTGCAAAAAGAAAGAAAAACTCATTTTTACAATGAAACACTAAATTTCATAAACACTTAAATTTAATGGATTGAACATTTATGATATGAAGTTACAAAATAAGGTTTTTAAATGGTTTTGTGAATACACATAAAAGACATGACTCTCACAGCAGACATTTGCTTGGCTTTTGAGAAGCGGCATTATGTTGCATATTATTGCTATATATGCATATTATTGCTCAATGTTCTTTGCGTTTGCATTATGATTGCTAAATGTTCAGAACAAAATGTAAATGCTACAAGACAAGGAATTTGTATTCATTATTTACAGTATTAGCCCAAAAGCATAAAAAATATTACTGACGTAAATACCAAGGCGTAGGCTATTGGACGAGGCGTGTTAAAACGCGTATTCCAAAAGTATGCACCCGCACAACGATACGTGCCAATTCATGAAGGTACACAGTGTTTCAGAAACGTGGAGTAAGGGGAAGGGAATGGGGGAAGCTTTCGGCACTAATTACGTTGTCTGACAGACTTCGTAATGTAACATCACTCCTGTATTTGTCTCAAATACGATGGACGAAATAAGATCATAATACTTTGCATTGTAATGGTTTATTCATTGAGAAGACTTTTCACCCTTTGCAGTGAATAAACCATTACAAACCAAGACTTTTCATCCTTCACAATGAATAAACAATTACAGTAACTATTAATGATATTTGTTTTACGATGTCTGAAAATTCTGGAAAGCAAAAGTGTGCATTTGTTGCGACACTGATGTGTATTTAAATAGTGTTTATCTGGAGAGCAAACATCTTTGGTTATGAGGCCAGGAACTCCATTTCTGCGTTCCATGCCGTACGTCCCACTGCAAGTTCTTTTTATCTACAAGCAGTTGCCGACATTACACACAATAAACATAGTAAAAGAGACAGTTGAAAGGAACACGGGAAGCATCCATAACGGAGATAAATTTCAAGGAAGTACGTAGCGCCGACAGGACAAACAGATACGAAATCCGTGGACTCCTCTCGGCTTTCACGGACGCGCGACGCGGAAGCGCCCATGCCGCCTGGCGCCACACAATGGCTACCGCGGGCGAGACACGCTCCCCCCGCCTCCTGTTCCCATCTCTCTCTGGCCGCCCCCGCCCCCACACCACCGGTCGACCCATCTCCCCGCCACCTCCCCGCTCCCGCCCTCGCACCCGTCGTCCCATTTCTCCGCCACCTCCTCCTCCCCCCACCCTCACCACCATATCCCCCCTTCCCTGTTCCACTTTCTCGTCACCACCCCCTCCCCGCCTCTTCTCTCTCGCCGTTCCACAATGATGCCGTGGTATGTCTCGAATACCTGTTAATACAAAGAAAAAGAATTTTACGTAACCGGTATGCGTATCAGGTGATTGTGCACGAGTTGAAGTTGTCGCTGCGAGCGTACACGAGCGGCCCACGACAAAAGACGCGCGAATCACTTTGCGCACGTGATGTATGGCCGTGCGCCGCAAGCTGTTCCCACACGCTCAATAATGTTTCACGCACCACTAATTAGAATGAAAAAAGTAGCTTTCTCGCACAAGCACGATAAATCGTGTTCGCGCACGGCGTGTTAAAAAAGCTGTGAATTTAAAACACGAGATTTCGTTTAGAAATGAATTTGAGCGTTCTACTCTTACTATAACGTAGGGACTATTTTTTAACCGGAAGGTATTGTATCTTCGACAAATCCCTGCTCTTATTACCCGGCCTTTAAAGTTAAAAGACTAAGTGATAACATCGTAAAATTAATAGAATGAACTCTTTATCTGTGATGATTGCTCATTATGTAGTTTGCAAAACCTTGCTACATTCATGTAGTTGGCGTCTTGATCGTTTTGTTTGCGAGGTGCAATAGATTTATTAAAAGCTTTCTTCAAGATTTATAGCGAGCATTTTAAATAAAAAATTAATGAGATAAGATTAGTGAGTGTGTATAAACGCAATCATCTGATATGTCTTTACGAAATATGTTCAGTGACAATAATTACATGTGGATTGAACGTGTGCAGTAGTACTGAATAGCAGAACTTCCTTCTACAGTCCATAACATAGTCACGTAGAGCTCTTGGTAATGTAAAACATTTAAGTAATTTCAAAAACATTTTTATGTAATACATTTTTATATGTATATGAATTATACGTATTATTTCGGAATTTATGATCTATCATTTAATTCGTCTTGGAAAATTACTACTGAACGACATAAAAAATATGTTTGAGGTTTTCGGTTTCGTGTCGGGAATATATAGTTCCTTCCTGTTGTTTTTTTTATTTCTCCTTTCCTGTTCTGATTTTCCTGTTGTTTCTTTGGTGCGATTAATTGCACGTGGTTCAGCAAAAGATTTTTCAATGAGCAATTTAGATGTGTATTTCCGAAATAAACTTGTTACTTACTCAATCGGAAACACTACTACGCAGTATAACAAATTTGACACATAATGAAAACCGAACATTAAATGCGTTTAAACTCACTTTCCGATGCATAACCCTGCCTGACAATCAGTTCTTTGGTAGGTGTCCTGTAGATTGAAGTTTTATTGTAGAGTCAGAATCCACTCCTCTGCCGGAACCGCCGTCGTCTCCGCCACCACAGGGTCCTTTCTCATTGGCTATCGTATCTTCAATGTTCAAAACGACTGGCATGAAGATTCGAAATAAGTATCAGATACGGCGCCGAAGGAACAAAATAGAAAGCGGAACAAAGAAGAAAATGATTGTGGATGTTTTGTTAGTTCAAAAACCCAATAGAGTTATTATCAGGATGTACAGAATCTATCGAATCTAAAACATGATTCGTTACTTTCTAAAAAAGGTTTTTGGTTCAGTTAAAAAATAATAAATTAATATTTATTGTTTCTAATAAAATATACATCTACATATTCATTAAATAAAAATACAAATTGCAGTACAAAACATATACGTAGGTTACACACGATTTATTCTTGGCGATTTTGAGAAGTTAGTGGTAATTGAAAAGTCCGTGTTTATTCAATTTTCCTTCGACCATCCTTTCCGTAATCTATTATAATAAGACAAGTTAACAAGAGACCTAATTAATGAAGACGAGGTGAATTTAGTTTTTTCGTTCAGTTTGGAATGATTGGTACTAATAAGAAAATTATCTCGGGGAGCAATTGAAGTTGTTTATAGCTTGTTGTACTTGGTGAAACTCTTGCAAAATTTGAAGCAATGGTCCTGTAGGACGAGGTGATTTGAAGATGATAATTCAGTTTTCAAGTCGTATTGTCAGTTTGTGGTATTCATTTATATGTCACATTATAGCATAAATGAGTCGAT
>BOPP01000042.1:182493-192493 GCA_017312745.1 Gryllus bimaculatus
ACATGCACGCCTTGTCTTTTAAAGCGTATTAATCGAGATTTTCTGCGACGAATTTTTCAGAGGGTCAAGTGTTCAGCGTACTATTCGATTTGAGAATGCCGGAGTAATGTATTTGCCAAGTGGCACGAAAATTATTCGTTTTTTGTTTGGAAACCTAATGACATTCGACGAGCAACGTGTGTATTTAAGCCGATCATTAAACCGAAACACCCCACTCGCTCTCAATCTGTGGGTGGCCCCTAACGAATTTCGTAACAGCCTTGCTTCGTTTTACGAGCCGAAGGGAGGGAGGGAGGGGATTCGTCCCGAACCTGCTCTGACCAGGAACGCTGCCTTGAGGAAAAGGCCTGCTACGTGGGAGTGATAAGTCTGGTAGGGTTCTTCAGCCGGCTGCGGGTCTTGGGCCGAACACAGGTCTGGTGGGCCTCCAAAGTGTGTGGGGTGGGATATTTTGAAACCTTATAGCGGAATTTTTTAAAACTTAATTTTACTTACTTAATACTATTCCCATAGTCTATAAACATCAAGTAAACTAAACAACCAAAACAAATTTATTTCATTTATTTTTTTAGGGATCTCCATAATTAGGTTGTTTTAGGCAGTAAAAAATATTTGTTTCCAGGCTTTGTAAACTATACGATATGAGTGTTTGATCGCTTTTTAAATAATAGTATGATGATAGGAAATAGTAAAATAGTAAATTTCGAGTTTTTGGTTTATATGTAAATCGCGTTTGGTACAGAAAATCGCTTTTTATTTTTTACGAATTGTTCAATGGGGTCATCATTTGTTTTTTTTAATTATAGCTAGTGATTAAGTAAGAATAGGGAGCACAATAGCAGTGACAACTTTACATTTGTGTGTTTTTTTATGCCACGGTATTTCGTATTTTTCACCTAAAGGCTATGAAATATAGAACAGTTATAATGCGATTATTAACAAAATATTAAAATGTTTACATATTATTTTATGACCTTATTTGGCCTATTCTTTTTTAACGCAGTTTGTGGTGTAGTTGGTTTTTGTGGTTGTGTGTTTGATGTAGTGTTGTTTTTACCTTATTGAGTTACGAACTTTCAAATCGCTGTCCACTTGGTCATTAAAAATTATTTTTTTTTTCTGAAACTGGTTTTATCGTCTTGTGCTTCATAGTTTGGAGTTAAAAAAGTGTTAACGCGTTCGACACTAAGGGGTTTGATGATTACAGGAAATACAGTATTTTTGTGTGTGTAATTGATATACCTAATTAACATAAACATATTTCGTTTTATTTTTCAAATGTTTATACTTTCCTTGGATTTATTGATAGATGGGATTATTTCCGATAAGTTTATTAGATCCACTGACCATCTGATTTGATTGATTTTTTGTCTGGTCTACGGTCGTTGACAAAATCTCGATATATGGACCGTAATCACCCTCTTATTCCGGTCCGGCTGGATCATGTGGCTTTCCAAAGATCGAGTATGTCAGCCCACAACAGACGATGAATACGATACGTTAGGTGAGTAATGATTAATGTTAAATTAGGACTGCGAGTTACACTCTGAATATCTTATGAGCGTGTGGGGCTATGAATTAGATTTCTCTCTCACGAAATGCAATAGTAATCGTATATATTTTTCGTGCGCGTCTGGTGTAAAATACGAAGTAAGGTATCGGGATCGATGAGGCCGGCCAGGCTTGGGCCTGTTTTTTTTGTGGTGATTCGGCTGCCTTGTCTCATGTGGCGCTTAACCGTGTCGGTGACGGTTTAGCGTTGACTTGTGGCTGTCCTCCGTCGCCTATATAATTGACGTCACGGCGCTCGCGCTGCATTCTGACTCTGGCTCCGCCGATCGCTCGTCGCCCGAGTCGAAAATCTCGAGTTGCAGCCTGTTGTGCGTTCTCTTCGCGGCGCCGATTGGCAGGTGCGCCGGTACAGGTGGTTATTTGTCTTTTTATGTGGTTGCGTCCCGGCGCTGGGTCTGCCGGACGGACCGCGCCCGCACGGGTGGGGGTCGGGGAGGCGGCGGTGTAGGGGTGGGGGATCGGGGCGGGCGTTGCGCAGTGTGCTTGATTTTTGGTCGGGGGGTAAGCGAAGGGGCGTCCCCAGAGCGTCTGACCGGCCGAGGCGGCTTCGACTCGACGAACCGCCCGCCGCACGGCTCCTCCCCGCGGCTGTGGGGAAAACGCAGGGAGGTCTGGCTGGCGGGAGACGGGGCGGGTGTCACGGCGGGGGTGGGCAGTTCACTCTTCAGGCGCCTGGATCCGTGCGCGGTCTCCTCCTTCATGGCCACGCGGATCCGTTGTCAGTGAGCCGACAGTCGCCAACACAGGCCGAGGCGCATCGCAAGGCGCCCATTGTTACAGGCGAGAACATGATGTGTACTGGCCAGCTGCTGAGGCCGGGAGGGGACAACTCCGGGGCGGGTCAAGGGTCGGCAGGATCATTGGGCTTGTTCCTCAGAGGAAGGCGGCGGCTGGCGAGCGCAAGGGCGGACGGCGGAACTGGGCACATGGCGCGAATTGTAGTGGCGTTGGGGTAGCGAAAAGACGCTGGGTTGAACTCGTCATATGTTGAACGAAGCGGAAAGAGTAAGCGTTACGACACGGAAACAGGTCTGTAAAATTTATATTATCATCATACCGGAGTGACAGCTCTTGCCGGAATAGGCTGTGAGGTTAGGGAAAACTGCCAGCGGAACAGGACGGCGGTGTGGACGTGTGGTGGGGGTGAGCGGGGGAGGCGACGCGACGAGGACGCGTTTGTGGGTTTTGTAACGGTTTAGGTGCGTATCGGAGTGTTATGGCCAAAGTTAACGCGTGTTCAAACCGGCGATTGTCGAGGGTTGTATTCTTCGAGGGCAAGTGGATTTGAAGGGGTTGAAAATCCTTTCGGTATTGCCTCTCGGCTTCGGAGGCCAAGTAAGTACCAAGTCGGCTGTCCCAGTTGTAGAGGTTTACTGCTTGTAAAAGATTCGCTCTGAGGCCAAAAGACAGCCTCTAAGCTAAATTCAAATCGCCTGTTTTTTCGTCGGCCGAACGATTACCTTGTCTTCTCCGCTAGCTGGTGAAAGGAGCGGTGGAGTCGAAATTTGCGTGTGGGTCAGACGGGGAAAACTACGTTAAATAACATTTTCAATTAATTCATTTCAACTCAATAGACGCGTTTTGGAGAGGCATCATGGCCGGGTGGTAGTGATCAGGGGCGACAGGGGCACGGTACCGACAGGGGCTGGCGTGGTGGTCATGGTGGGGCCCGAGGTACTGAGAATGGCTAGCAACAGGGCTCATGAGGTGGGCTGCTGAACGTTGCGGCGACGGCTAAGACGATGGCAGGGGAGGTGGCAGTCGGTGTGGGTCAAGAGGGGGCGTGCTCGACGCGGCGCAGCGCGGTGCGCCGGGTGCCGTAGGGCGCCATAGGAGGAGGCAGGTTGCCATTGCGGCCGAGGCGGTTGGAGTAAGGCGTCAGCGTGGCTGGACCGAGAACCGCGACGGGCGGACATTATCAAGGCGAGGAGCATGGAACCTATAGTTGCCACTAATAACACACGGTGTGCGCGGGAAGGTAAAAAATGAGGCCAAAAGTATTGATTAAAGGTGAAGAATGATGGAGACAGAAATACTACAAGAATGTGATACGTTTATACTTATAAGATGGCGAAAATATTCGTTCAATGATACTACACATTTCACGAGTACTTGCATTCAAATATTGCTTTAATTTAGATTTCAGTGATTTATTTAGTAATTAAACTTAATTTTTTATTATTATTTAATTATCCTATTCACATTATCTGTATTTACTGAGTTTGAACAAATTTCCTTTCGTACAGTGCAGAACCATTTCCGAATTAAGGGACTAAATTATATAGAATACCTTCATTTGCCAACTTCCTTGAATACAATTTCGACAATTGAACTTAAATATTTTGTGTCGCCGTAAGAAGTGACAATAAGCGGCATAAAGTATTGAATTACACGTAAATTAAATGACTCTTGACGCTCATTGTTATATATGTTTACGGTGGGTATCCAATGAATAATTGATGTTTATTGAGCGCAAGTTGAAATACGAACAGGGGGGAAAAATGTGCGCCTAAAGCAAGGGAAACAAACGCTATGGGAAGAAAGACTGGTAAAATAGGATCTCGAGTCCGTCAGACAGTTGAGGACTCCGGAACTGGAGATGATAATCAGGACTTCAGGCTAGGTTTTACATGTGGCAGAGGAACTAAGATCTCGTCATCTGCTAGAGATAGACCACGAAAACAACTTTTATTTTGAGTGTAAATCTTCATTAATGGCCTTTCGAGTAGATTATGTACTATTCTGTATATTGTTCAAATGATATGCTGGGAATTCTAAATTGACATTTGTTTATCTCAAATAAGCTGGCATATCTCTACATAAATATCAGATCTGTATTCATCATTGAGCAAAATTTAACATTTTTGTCCTTTCATTTGTGGGTGTCTTTGCGTTGTCTATGAGAGATCGTTTATGCGATGCAGGTAATAGAACAGAAGGCGAGTTCCCTAGAATGGTGTGTGATAGTTCGCGCTTGCGGGAGGTTTGCAGGAGCGTTGTGGTGTAGATGTGCATTGGGCAGCGAGACGCCCTGCATCTAGAAGGCGAGTCGGAGGCGGTTGGAAGTTCTGTACAGCTGCTCGTATGTCAGCACGCCGGTATCGGGGATGCAGCCTGCTCGCGCCATGCCGTGCCACTCTCTTGTACCTCTGGCCCCGCTCCGTTGTTCCGCTCCCGCATTTCGACTATCGCTCTCTGCATCTCCATTGTGCCTTTCAACTCTCCCCGCTGTCGATGGCAGTTCCTTTCACGCATTTCGGTCCCGGCCTTCGTCCCCGCCTTCGATCCCCGCCTTTCGTCCCCGCCTTCGGTCCTTCCGCCTTTCCGTCCCCCGCCTTCGTCCCGGCCTTCGTCCCCGCTTCGGTGCCCGCCTTTCGTCCGCCGCCTTTCGTCCTCAGCCTTTCGTCCGGGCAGCCTTCGTGTCCCCGCGCTTCGTCCCCGCCGCTGTCGTCCCCCCGGGGCCTTTCGTCCCCGCCTTCGTCCCCCGGCCTTCGTCCCGGCCTTTCGTCCCCGAACCCCCTGTACTTAGGTGGGCATTCTCAGGAGCATTAATTGATGTCTGGTGCTGTGCGTTTGAGCCGGATTATGTCCTACTAGGTTCGGAGGCCCCGGACGGTGGCAGGATTATCATACATAGCCTAGATAGGCTAGTCCGAATGTCAGCCGCTCTATGGAGAAAATTCTAAACGGTCGGCTGTTCTTATTGATAGTTTTCTCGATGGTGTTTGTCAGATGGCGAATGTTGGAGGAGGAACCGTAACAACAGGCCAACGGAACCACGTGCGATCTTTTCTTCCTCTTCCTTGCCCTATCCTCATCTCTTACTTACACACACTACAGTACCATGCCGGGAGACCAGTCAGAAGCAAACAGATTATCCCAGCTAGGGTGGTGGCTATCTCCCACTGGTGGGAGATATCTGGTAGGAGAAATCCCGCTAGCCGACAGGCGGGTCGGTGATGGAACTTACCATTCAGCGGGGAAAGATCACCTCACCGCCAGCGATAAAACATGCACTGCACTTACGGGACTAATGGCTAACGTTTACACGACCGTAATCACTAATCAATCACTGTCTCCACTTCCATCCTCGCCTGAGCCCCGCTACAGCCCCCTCTCCGGTCCCCGCCACCCCGCCTTTACCACCGCTCCTGTGTTCGTCCTTCCCTCTACCGCGTGCCTGCATTGGCTCTAGCCTTTGCATCACCTCTACCTCTGTCTTCGTCTCCACCCCGCCCACGCCTCCTATCCGCTGCATCTGCGATGCAAAACTGCGCGCCGACAGGCAACCTTTCCACGCCGAGTGGCGCCGTGCATTTTCTCCGATTTCCCCCAACGCGCCGCGCCGCGCCGCCTGCCTCAATGGCTAATGGGATAATTCGCTGTTGCCCAGGCCTCGTAGAGCGCGGGGAGCTCTCTCTCCCACGTTCTCCCAAGCACGAACAAATGCGGCCTAATGAAACCTACGGCGACAGGCTGCCATCAGCATCTATCACCCGATCGGGCCGTGAGAGGGGAAGTTGGATACTCTACATCAACAAGGCCTTGCAAGTAATTAGACTTATCAGTGGGTTCAATTGTCTCATGAAATATTCCATTTTTTTACTTTCTCGAATAAGAATACGTAGTATAGAGAAAGTTACGTAATGCTGCAGCGAAAACTGGTAAATGTTGCAGAAAAAGTGGGTGATTTTTGCTCGTATATATGGTAAAGTATACTTAACAACGTAACACGTTGCGTTGGTCCTTGGTATCGAAAAATTGGTTTATAGCTAACCGTCTGACCATCTATACGTTTGTGAACAACGCTAGCGCCTACACAGTATGCAGAATTTTCACAAAAATTGAGATTTCCATTTTTATCTGGTTTATGACGCGGCTTTATGAATTTGAAATAGGTATTTTAATGTTGGGGATGCTTTCCATGAAACCTCAACGACATTTTCAATTTTTTCTCAAAAATTGCTCCAAGTATTTTTGCTAAAATGTTGTATGGGGTAGAGCAAAGTACGCTTTGGTAAAAATGGCACAGGTACGATTTTCGTTCAACGCTTTGAATTTTCGAAAATCGCAAACGTTTAAAACGTTTTACAACTCCAATATTGAAAATATAAGATTTTCTTATAATGAAATCTGTTCTTCAAAATCTGATCTTTAAATGAAGTCATGTACAATTTTTTTTCAAAATATGAACAGTTTGCGTGAAATGTTATGTAAAATAGAAGCAATTTTCAAAACTTGATTTTCTCAAAAACGTCTCCAATTTTTACAATGTTTATGTACGAATTGTTCAAATTGCACTAAAATAAACACGATTTTGAGGTATTCTTTTGCCTTGTTAAAAATAGAAAATGTAATTTTTTTAAATCTCACGCGTCGTTAATATTTACATTAAGGGCACTTTCTCTATAGTGTTGCATTTGTTAGAACAAGTGCTTTTAATATTTTCCTGTGAAGTTTCTTGAAGTAAAATTGTTTTTGCGAAAATGAGCTCACAATTGCGCATTAACAATTTCTCAAAAATTGAGAAAACGTGAAAAAAAAATATATTCAGGCGCCTATAGGCAGCTGTGGGAAAAAAACCTCCCCCAAACAAAACTAACTTGAGCTAAATATAGATAGAAAGCTATCTAATGGGAGGGAGACTGTGCCATTCTGTAACCTCATCAGTTTAATGTGCTATGTAGGAGTCATCATGTGACTTGAGTTCTCAATTAGACCTTAAAACCAACATTTTATTTATCTGTTTTACGTAATGATACTGTGTTACTTCAAAATAAGCATAATTTATAATTGATACTTGAAATGAAGTTATGTAAAAACATTAATTTTGGAGAACCAATTTAAAACTGATATTTATAATTTTGAACCACCTGGGCGTTCTGCAACACTGATTACAAAATTGCTCACAAAGAGATCGAACACAATACTTGTGTATTTATGGAAAGAAATGAGAGAGAATTCAGGAAAAAATGATTGGGAACAATAGAGTTGCAACTGAGTATACTGTATTGCATTCATTTATTACTTCGTGCTACAGTTGAAACACGCCTACCATCTTTGGTTTAGTTGATAGCGTGGGATTTGTATAGAGTACGCTACAAATTTTCGAGAGACACACTTTTCATTACTTGATCCACATTCATTATGAAATATCTTCCTTAGTAGCTCATTATTGTTTGTAATTCCAGACTTCTGCGCCTCGTCCTCGAGAATCCTTTGCGGTTTACAATCGAGTAAACTTGACACGTGCACATTGCTCTTGATTTTATCTTACATCACCGAAGCCAAGTTAACAATGGATTCGAAATTGGGAACACTGGATTGCACTCTTATTGCGGTCATCAAAAAATTAATATCACCAGATCCATAATGGGAGACGGTCCTCTTGGGAAATATATAAGAGAATTTGCAATTTGCATTGTTGTCTGTGTGACCCACGTTTATCCTTTTCCTTGAGGAACGGTTATTTCCAAGACCTTCACGAAGAGCCGTAAAACAAACAGCTTTAATAACAGCCGCTAGCCGCTTTGTCTGATGGTGGCGTGGGCCGCGCGGAATCTTCGTGTCATCTCCCCGAAGGAGGCGGAGGTCGACGAGTAGAGGGACGTTGCGATACTTTTGATCCTCACAGTCAGGTCCTTGTTCTGCAGGTTAGACTAAGACCTGTATAATAATATTAATAATAATTATAATAATAATAATAATAATAATAATAATAATAATAATAATAATAATAATAATAATAATAAAATCGAATATTCGCGGCAAACATTCTTGCTACCTACACTCAGTTTGATTTATTTAATCAAAGAACAATGAATAGAAAACTGTGAGTGAACATGTGGGGGAGAAGAACGTGTGCACGTTTAATTGAATGAGTATAAATAGTTGAATGATGAGAAAGTTTAAAAAAGCTAGGATAGCAAAATTTGAGGGCTTGACAATTCCCGAGTTGTAAAATCCATATAAAGTAATACAATATAAATTAATAGATTGTTTGCCTGTTGAATGACTATGGTCATTTTCCTGTAAGATTAGTGCATGCTGTATCTCATGAGATAACGATGTTTCTCTGGAACGTAATTCCGAACCTCCCACTTCAACGTGAGATCAGGCGCCAAGTCACAAGTTGGCTTTAGGGCGTGTTCCTCCTGGTATCTCCCCTAATGAGCACCTCTCCGGATGATCACTACGCTCCCGACTTCCGTGGTAATGTTATGCATGAAAATGTGTTTAAGGAGAGAGTGAGGGGCGAGGATGAGGAAGGAAAGATCGCGGACGATTCATAGCTCGGTTGTTTAGGTAGTACCCAAACAAACATGCATTCGCCTGATTTTGGTAGGATACGCCCATGAAAACTACTAATGAGACCAGCCAGCCACTAGAATCCTCGCCTAGAAAGCGGCTGAATTTCTATCTATTTAGCAAGTGTAGAAACACCCCCCCCGTGACTCGAACCTTAGACCCTCTCGGTCTGAAAAGCTACAGCAACAAAAGTTTTGTAATAACCCATTTCAGCAACCTGCACTCAGTTTTTTTAGGTGAAACGTCTGCAAAAATGCTCCGAAGGCGATGTTTGGTAAAACTGCAGGCAACGAGAACATGTTATTTATCATAGTATATACTGATATTGTGTACATCTTGCTATTACCGGCACTCGTTTAATTGGAAACGATTCTCGTAGGACTAGTGGTCTTGACTCTATACGGCTTAATTTTTTCATATCGCACGGCAATCTCTGAGACATTTCTCGTGAGTGCCTTTGTTGAACTACCAGAACTAATATCGTTTGAGGGAACTTTCTCTGACAATCCATGAAACTCAAACAGATGATCATGACGAGAATACTTAAGCCTGTAAAACTTGTAATGCGTGAATAATTATAGTGTGTATTTGGTTACATCATTTCCGTACCCTAGTGCCCATACATCCTCTGTAGTACACACAGGACGTATCCTACTCGAGCTGTGTCTCCGATTCACAATACTCGACAATTTTCTCTTACTATTAAAGAGACAGTTTAGTGTGAAGAATGCGAAAGATACGTGTACCGTCTAGAGCTCCCAGAACTATTGTGAGTGCGGAATAAAATGCATGTGATGTCACTTTTATCTCCGTCTGCTTGCGCCGACCAAGTAGCGCAGTTCATTCTCAGCTGATGTCACAAACTGACGTCAGAAGCGCAGACTCGCGGGGCTTGCCGCGGCCAGTACAGTTCTGACTTTCGAGCACATCTCACACAGTCTAATTCAATATCGTTCAGTGGTCATAAACTCTAGAAGAATTATCATTAGTTGTGTGGATGTAATCTTTGTGAAATAATATTTTACTAACCTTCCTGGTATTTAAAGCCATAAGGCGGAAACTGCGAGTATGGTGTTTTATATTATGGAGTTTGTGTGCCCTTGAACGTTAAAGCACTATC
>BOPP01000042.1:194993-222731 GCA_017312745.1 Gryllus bimaculatus
GAGTAGTACCTTAGCAAACGGGCCGCGGATCGCGTGCGATATCCTTTCTGATCCTTGCCCTATTCTCCCCGCATACACACTTAAATGCACTACACTACCACACTTGCCTGGAGACCACTCGGGAGCTTAGAGCTTGTGTCGGCTGTGGTTAAGCCTCGATGCGGGGATAACTGGAAGGGGGAAAACCTCTGCAAGCCGACTTATAGGTCGGTGCTGGATCTCCAGAATCCACCAGCAGAGATACTGCCACCTCCCAGAGTAAACTGTTCACTAAATTAATGTAGACTAATGGCCATAGTAGTTGACGTACTCGAAAATAATCACACAATCAATATAATGGAGCTATTTCCTTTATAATAGATTTTTCAAGGGCCGAAAAAAGTGCAATTAAATGTACGCAAAATGCCCCCCACTGAACAGAATCACAAAGTATGTATTGTATTTAGTCGGGAAATGCACAGAAGCGAACATGGGTTTGATAGTATTCAAGTACTGTGATCTGATGAAGGAACGCGCTCCCCCCCCCCTGAGAAGTACGAGTAAAAACAGCTCCATTTGAACAGACGCTCGCCTAGTTTAACCGTACACACAACGTTAAAATACGAAGATGTAAGAGACGTGTATTTTGTATTCATCGTTATAGTTTAGTTCGAAAGTGAGCCATGGGCGATAGGGTTCTGTTCTGGGAGCGAAGATCCAAAAAATCTGGTAATTAAAATACACGTAAAACGTTTTGTAATGTGCCTTACGTTATGCCTTACACGTGGATTCTTCTTATGATGATTTGTATAAATATATAAGTGAGAAAATAGTGGATTGAATGATGTTGAATGATGATTATTTGTTAATAATTATATTGAAAAAAGGAAAAAAATAAATAAAATTCTGGACAACTATGTGTAAAACGGGCATACGTCTGCGGTCAACATTGCATTTTCTTGAAGTGTACGAGTGTAATATTATTACCTTTCAAAATAAATTTCAACATGCTGCATCGCCTTGCATCTTTATTGCTGGCACGTTTTTCAATCGAGATATTTTAATGCCGTTTTCAAGAACATGTAACATTAAATTCAAGTATATTAGTGTGCTTACACTCGTGTGCGAAGAAAAGTCTGTACAGAATGTTCATTTAGTATATAATTAAGTTATGTATAACATTAACAGTTTTTATTTATTGAGATTATTCATTATCATAAGAAAACGTAATTTTAATAAAAATTTGTTTCATATTTCAAATCATATTTAATCCACTATTTCGTTTTTGAAATTCCGGTCTTCATATTCATGATGGAAACCTAAATTCCCATTTACCAGAGAACTTTCCAATAATTTGAATTATTATTATTAATTATAATAAACAGTTTCAACGTTTGGCCAGCTTTTGGAGGTTTAGAATCACTGTGGGTTGGCACGAGTCCCGACCGGCCCGGCAGATTCCTACGTTAGCCTCTCTTATTCACGAAATCTCACTTAGAGGATGAGTAAAGCCGAGTTTTATTGTTGTTCCTTTCTGTTGTGACGGCCCGTACAAGGCTGACCGTCGCGTCGGCTTAATCCTCGGTTGGGGACCTCGCGTTTTAGGGACGTGAATCATCGCTTCGTAGCTGGCGGCACCGCGCCGGGATCACGAGTGTTTGGTTTTCCTCTCAGGGCTGGAATTACCGGAATGAGAATGGCATTGATGGATGGTTGTGGTTGCGGCTGTAAACATACAGCCGCTTCCTTTGTGATGGACGACACTCCTGGTTACTTTAATCCTCCTTTGCGAAATGCCGGGGTTTCTTGCGCTACTCGAACCGATGTCTTTAAAACACAGGAAAGTGCTTAAAGTATAACAAGAATGAGATGTAATTAAAATTCTGCAGAACCAAATGTAATACTTACATTATTCTCCGGACTTACTTCAGAGATGCGGCCATTGTGTTGCTTGATGAATTTAAAATCTCTTATTATGAAGAAGGATTGAATAAAAATGAAGTGTAGTCCGGTAATGTTGTTGTCCCTATTTTAGACGCTCACAACCACATTCAAGGCTATGTTTCATTGGTTTCCTTTTTGCTGCGTTCTTCTTCACAGCAATTTCGCTTAAACGATGAATTGAGGTCTTTGGAGAGGGAACCTGACCCACATATAAAATATTATTCCCTCTATATGCAGCAGCTCTATTAAGAACGCAGCAACCTCTTCATATATTCAAAAGATCCCGCGAATGTGACCCAGATTAGAAAACCAGCCAGCTTACTTTCTACTTCAATAACATTCAAATATTAATGCTTTGTCTCTGAATGGTCTTCTTGTACGTTATTCCGAACGCAAACAAGTTTGCAATTCAAATAATATTGATCAATGAATAACATAAATATGTAATAAATATAAAAATAATAATAAATTTAAAGCGTATACCAATAATGAAAAAATATATGAATAAATAAATAAAAATAAATCAGTAAAATTCGACAGGCCTTGATTTCAATTTGAAGTCAATTCCAAAGTATGTCGTCAATGTAACTCCTGCTTTGAAAGCCGAGTAATGAATTGCATTCCGAGTTTAAATGTTATCCTTTCCAACGTACTCCTGAGGCAGGAGCGTGACCTCGGTTGGCGAAGATCCCCAGCGCATCTCCACGTTTTCCGAACGAAACTCGGTGAACGCTAACTAGACGCCCTGAATGAACGGGTCTCGTCGCACGACCTGCCGCTCACGCCAACCAGCGCATTGCCCAATCACCGCGAACGTGTTACCTGCTGCATCGCCTCCCCCGCATCATCACGCCCTCGCCGCGCCGCGCTGCGCGTTTGTTTCCCTTCAGCGTGCTCACGGCGTGCGCGTTGCGTGCTCTTGCACGTACAGGATGTTTACACAGCCGTAGAAAGCGTCAATAACAGTATTTTCTTCTGCGGCGTCGTTCGTTAAAGTACCACGAGCCGGTAAGGCGCGGCGCTTGCGTCAGGACGACGGATTGAGAATTCACGTAAGAGCTGACGCTGGGTCGGCGCGGGCGAGGAGGCTTCGGCAAAGTTCGCCGCGAGGAGAATCTACACGCGCGTTATGCACGGGGGCTCGCCCGTGCTGCGCAAATATGGGGATTTTCTCCGCTGGCGGAGAAGAGGTTTCGTCGTCGTTGCCGCTGGTGACGCCGCCGTCACGTATCTCGTCGACGCTTCTCCGGCAGGAGAGGACTCGTCTTTAAGACATTGCTGCTGGTAGTAATTTTCTGGCCTATCTTTATGGTTATCTAATTGCCGGTATCGTCACGCTGTGTAGTTTGCAATTTGCGGCGATCTTTTTCCACCATTTTAACTCAAAAGCGTCACCGCTACCGTCGAGGAGTAGCGTTACCATCTTTTTTTTTTTGTTGCATATTTCACTGTCTCGGGACAGCAAGTTAGGAAGTAAGTTACTCAGTTTTTTATAGATGAACGGATAAATAAGGATAACTGAAATATCAAAAAACCTGAAGATAACTATGCGCTTAAATCGGTTTCGTTTCATTTTCGGCATAAACCAAAACTGTATTTATTAATTTTGTCTTAGCTTGAAATGAAGTTTTGTAAACTTTCACGTTAAAATTCTGTGTCCTGCTCATAAAGCAATTTCTCTAAATTGCCCATCCCACTGGACAATTGTGTGTGTCTCACGAGCATTGATGTTGTTGCACAATATTGCTAGGCGCCATTTTGCGAACCAAAACAAACCTCGTACATCACACCTGATATTGGAGATGTGTTTTACCATCCATAGCAATGACCACCCTGTGTTGGTACTATTGAAGGTTCGTAACGTGTTTAACAAAATGAATTGTACTTAGAAAATGCGATTTTTTGGCGACGAAAAAGTGCATGATGAAAAAGTGATGTTACTTAATAAGATTTATAGGTAAAACGATTAATGTGTATTCGTACGTCTACTTTCTAAGACGTCCTTACAGTTCACGATTTTCACTCATTTTGAAATCATTGTTTTTTACTTTTAATAATTATTCAAGTCAAAGCTTCTAATGTAATTGTATAGTATGTTGCTGATTGGCTCCGGTGGAGAACAAGCTCTCTTCTGCTAGACTTCCCTGTCTGAACATTGCGCAGCTGACCTCATGAACTCTCTCATGCATGAATAGCACAAATCACCATAATTGCTCTTCACGTACAGTATGTTACGTCATTATTGTTTGAATCGCTAGAGCCGCACACATCAAGATTATATATAACCAGCATGTGTATTACAAGCAACTATTAATCCGTTACCTCTAACTTTTCCCCTCTCACGTATTCGTATTATTGCATGTTACCGATGTTTACACGTCGTCGATATCACTAACTGATTTTCTCATTCCAAGACATTCACTTACTGTTATTGTTTAATCAACTTCTAGTTGTTATTTGAATTTTGTCATTTTGAAGTCATCTTGTAAGGTTTCTAAGATACCACTAATTCTATGTGAATGTGTTTGGCGAATATTACCGCTTTATGTCATTTACTTGATCACCACCATATGTCGCCGTCCCATAAACTATCACCCAATTTGTCGGCGTTTCATTTCAACATCAATCCTACTATCTACAAGAGCCTCGTTAACACCATTTCGATGGAAACATTCAGGGAAAAAGGAAATGTATTCACCCTATTCTCTTATAAATTGACCGGGAGTCTGATGTCACTGCAGCTCCTCTGACGGGGAGGCCCTAGGTTCGAGTCCTGACGGTGGCAGGATTTTCGAAACTAACTTGTCAGCTGGGTCGAGTCTAGTCGCTGCCTGGAGGCGAATTCTAGCGGCCGGCTGCTGTGATCGGTAGTTTTCCGTGGTTTCTCCGACCAACACCAGGCGAATGCCGGGGCAGTACCCTAACAGACGGGCCGCGGACCGCACGAGATCTTTCCTACCCCTTCTTTGCCCTATCCTCTCCACTTACACACACACACACACACACACACACACACACTAACATGCACTACGCTACCACACATGCCAGGAGATCTCGCCATCCAGGGGGGAAGACAACAGCCGCCTCCTGAGAAATAACACGCACTGCACTTCGGGATTAATGACCATAGTAGTTGACGCGCCCGAAATCACTATCAATCATACAAATTATTCTATCTGTAAGCTGCACTTCCAGACAATACGTTCTTGACCACATACTACGTATTTGTACTTTGCTTAACTGTGCTTTGCAAAAAGCAGAACTGATGTGTTTCCACTACATACTTTTCAAGGCTTTCGCATCGACGCTGTCATCACAACCGTTACCTCAGCTTATTTCGACGTTTTTTCAGTTTTCCCTGGGCTTCCCTTTCGTCATAGCTATTTCTCACACCATTTACATTGTGGCAGGTGTCGGCGTTTCGCCTCGCATTCGCCGTTTCATTCAGCCACCGAGCGTACCTCCGACACGAGATCATTTTCTTTTGTGGGTGTGAATCTGTCAACGAAATTCGAAAATGGCATTTGCACAATAATGGTACAGGCCGAGACAAACCATTACAATAATATGGGGTCAACTTTCATTCTTGAAAATAAACAATATAGTAAGTTTTGGATTGTCAAAGTGTATGAAGACATTTTAAATATGTGTATATTTTTGTATTTAAGCGAATAGTTTTTTGCGTCTTTAACAGTTCAGAAGTTAAGATGTGTTTAGATGGATTTCTTGTAGTCGCGGCTTGTCTGTTCAATTTTCATTATATTTCAACTTCCTATTTATTATTATTGATGTTGTTTTTATCGTTACTGTTCTTCTTCTTCTTCTTTTTCTTCTTCTTCTTCTTCTTCTTCTTCTTATTATTATTATTATTATTATTATTATTATTATTATTATTATTATTTGCGTATTGGCCATTTCTGACCATGCTACACGTTCACTTCCGAGGCATAGGTATTTTCTATCCTGGAAAGAGATTAACATGTGTAATTACGGGGATCAGCTTTTCGGCTGAATCCCTTTGTAAGACAAGGTCGTTAAGCCTTGAATTATGAGATGATACGATGATGATGAGAGGTGTTCGTCAGCTTTGTTGAACCATCCCAGCACTCTTCTGAAAGGAAACCCCGAAAACCCCGGTCAGATTGGCCAGCCTAGAGATTGAATCATCACTTGCCCTTGACCCTTGATTTCTCTCTAGTTTTTTGACACTGTCACTTTCTCTGACCATCCAAGCGTTACGGCTGGTGTAACCTCTCTTCTGATCCCGACCTTAAATAAAATGGATGCAGTAAATGTATATATGATATGAATATGAGAAATTATTTTCTGAGAAGCTGGCTGTATTATTACATTATTTTCCCACACAGTTGCAGTTAATGAGCTGAAATATGTGCATCATTACAGAGTTCCATGTTCAGGGCATCATGTATTCTCAAATAGCTTCCTGACAACGTTTATCAGTTTACACCAACCTTCCGTAATTTTTATTTTACCGTATACGTACGTATGTACGGAGTGATACACGTACTATAGGGAAAGTTTTGTAATGCTGCTAAAAATCGATTTCGAGATTTCAACGGAGTTATATATTCTGGGGTTCCTACATATCAAAAAAGTGTTTTTCAAAACATCCTTAATCATACCTAGGATATTTTTCCGAATTGAAGAAACCCTTTCCCAAACGGCCCAAAATTTTCTCTTTAAAATTTTGGTGGGGATAGTGCTAAATGTACTCTATAAGGCGACGTAAACGCCATATTGCACTATTCTTTTATTTTTTCAAAAAGTACCTAAATGTAATTTTTTTTAAAAAATCTCACGTAATTAATATTTACATGAGCGACAATTTGTTCACATTATTATATTTATGAGTACATGTTATTTAATTAATGTCATGAACTTCTCGAAAACAACCATTTTGTGTGAAAACTAGCTCAAACTTCCGCATTTTCAGAAACGCTTAAACGCAATTTTCTCAAAACAGATCCAAATTTTTTCTTCAAACTGATTGAAGGGATGCTATTTTCACTGTTTATTATGACGTAAACTTCATTTCGGTGTATTTTTTGCTTTTTCAAAAATTACACTAATATACTTTTTATGAAAGATATCTCACGCCTTTAATTTGCACATTTCCAGCGATTTGTAAACACTATAATATTTGTGAGTTAAAGTGCTTTAAATGACTTGTGTGAAGTTTTTCGGAAACTCAATAGTTTTCTGAGAAAGGAGGTTGAAATTTCGTATTTACAGTACCGCTTAAACCCAATCTTCTTAAAAACAGCAAATTTTTCGAAGAAAATTGCCATTTACGGCGAAGTTTTACTCTTCTTTAATATTCTTGAAATAATATTTCCGTTATACTATTATGAAACATACAAATTTAGAAAATTAAAGAAAACGAACTTTGGGCGGAGGTAGATGGCAGCCGGCAGGAGTGTATGGCAAGCCGAGACCAAAGAAAGTAGAAAACTAAATGCGGGAAAGTCTGTGCCATTCTGTAGCTCCACTAATTACTTTTTCGCCAGGGAGTAGAGAGAATGTTATGTAATGTTGCGCGCAAAAAAAGCGAATTTTTGGCAGAAAATCTTATATTACAGGGCCCAGGAAATGAAAAAGAGGAGAAATCTAGTTGCTAAACTTACAAAAAATCCTTTATCACGTGGTGTACCCAGAAACCTTGTTTCGTGGGTCCTTCATACCGAAAAATCGAGACAGCATGTCTGTCATTCGTCTGTGAACAACGCTAGGGGCTAAACCGTTTAGCCGATTATCTCCAAAATTGATATTCTCCAATCGATCTGGCTGATGTCTTCGTTAATTTAAAATCGATATTTTAATTTTGAGCGGTACTTTTCATGAAGCCCCCTAGGACATTTTCAAAATTTTCAAACAAAAAAAGTCTCCATCGTTTTTGATTAACTTTTGTTGTTGGATAGCGTGAAGGACGTTTAAGAGAATGGTGCAGGTCTCATGTTCGTTGAAAACCCTGATTTTTCGAAAATTGCAAAAGTTAGATTAAGTGAGTTTAAATTTTTTCGGAGGCTTCCTACAACTAAAACACAACAGATAGAGACTGTTTCCTTTAATGAAATCTGTTCCATAAGGATAGATTTTGAAATAAGCCATGTAAGTTTTCGAAAAATTGAGTTTTTTCGCGTAATTTTGCGTGTAAGTACAGGGAAGAAAGTACGTGCGGTTTAGGCACAACTAGTTTTTCACAATTTCGCAGCTATCTTCATTCAGTGTTTCTGTACTTCGGCATCCCTTGACGGTACTTTTCGTCACCCTCCGTTTCGTTGTCGCTTCTGCCGTCATAGCGTCATAACCCGGTTCCTGTTCACGAGAGAGACAACTCTCACTACTCTCAGCCGTCGGCTTGTTACTTGACGCTTGAACGGCACTCTCTTCGTCGTTAATTAGTTCTTGCCTCATCCGAGGTTCTACTCAGGGTCCGGCCTGCAACCTCCCACACTCCGAGATCCTACGAGACAGAGGTATCATTACGAAGCAGCACTCCAGATTTCATCAAAGACTCGAGTACATTTTTATTACTTATTTACGCATATTGACAACCTCCCTTGATTCGCCCGATTACGAGTTGAACTTTGCCACCCCACCCAATATCTGGAACTACGAAACAATTGTCAAGATATTAATTAACTGCTAACAGGCAGATAGTGAAATCTCTCTGCAACACCTCTGCTGTCTAGTCTGTGGTGATGATTTATGCGCATTAAACACAAGTAACATGAGTGTCGGACCATTGCTGCTAGCGGGAACTAAGAGCAATCTGCTCTCCCTATTTGTAACCCGGTGTAAGCAATGATGGGGCTCACGAGATCTGTTACAGAATATAAGAAGTAAGAAAGTACAATGTCCAACGTTTAGGCTTACGCGAGGTCTTATCGGCGCAATGTTTTGGGAAGTCTGATGAAATTAACCAGGTTTAGTCTCCGTCCAGGGGGGGAGAGGTCCTAAAGACACCGATAGTATGAAGTGGCGGAAAATTGAAATATTACACATACTATACAAATTGTGAGTATTCGGTTTTCTTTGTTTCGGTTATTTCATTTGCAGAAACAAAGTAATGAAATACACAAATAAATTCAATATAAGAAATATAATGAAATCTGTAAAAATATTGAAGCGTGATTGGGGTTCTGACGCGGGACCAGCCCTGAAGAACCTTTTCTAAAAACGAAATATTGTTTTATTTTATCTTTTATTATCATCAAATCAAATTCATGTTTTAATTTTTGAAACCTAAGTGTTTAAAACCTGAGTTAGAATTGCATGTGGGTTTTAAATAATAAACTAATTTACAAGGTAGAAGTGTGACGACGGCGGAGGATATTCTTAGCCCAAATTTCGTGACTTTTCGAAGCAAACCGGGTGAATGTAGACAAGAACTGATGAACGCGTTGTCGGCAAAAGGCAGTTGCGTTCTGACCATCCCTGTCTCCGTGTCACTCCGTTTATGTTCATATTCCTCCTCCCACTACTTCTCTTACTCTTCTCTTACTCTTCTCTTACTCTTCTCTTACTCTTCTCTTACTCTTCTCTTACTCTTCTCTTACCACACTTCTCTTACTCTTCTCTTACCACACTTCTCTTACTCTTCTCTTACCACACTTCTCTTCCTGTTACACCGGCTAACCGAAATGTTGTAGGTTCGAGCCCGACAATGGCAGAATTTTCGACAATGCCTACATAGCTACTTCGAATTCGGCTGCCGTCTGAAGGAGAATCCTTCGGCCGGCTGCTCTGATTAATAGTTTTCCGTGTTTTCTCCGTTCCACGGCAGACGAATTCAGTATTCTAACGAACGAAACACGATCTTTCCTTCCTTTTCCTTGATCTATCCACACCCCTTACACACACACACACACACACACACACACACACACATGCACGGTACTACCACACATTTTGGGAGACCAGTCGGGAGCTTAGAGCTTGTCCCGGCTGGGGCGGTGCCCCGCTAGAGGGAGTTGGCTGATTGGGGAAAACACGCAGGCCGATATATACAGGTATATACCGATATATACCTGTATGTCATTGCCGGAACTCTCCATCCAGCGGGAAATTATCACTGCCTCCTCCCGTGATGAAACATGCACTACACATACGAGACTAATGATTCAATCATTCCAATCAATCAGCCACATGTTCCTCCGTCTAATCAGGGGTCGTCCGCTACCACCACCACCACCACCACCACCACCACCACCACACACCAAGCACACCACACACCCGCACCGCGCCGCCGCCCGCCGGCCGCGCGCACCGCCGGCCCAACGTATGGACCACGCGAAACAGCCGGCTTCGCCCGCCGCTGCGAAAGAAGCTTCGGTTTCCCGCGAACATAAATTTGCTAAGAGCCAGCGCTGGTAACATTGCCGACCAAAATTGAAGCCAGGGGCTTCATTACGTGTTCAAGGCCAAACACGCTGATTCAGAGCTTCTGATGTTAACTAGTTCTACCTCACCTTCCTGAAACGCAATCTTTGCCATGTGGGCTACATTGCACAATGCGAGAGCATAAATCTAGCCTTTGGTTTATATAGGGGCGTGGCGTTAAATAACACAAAGCGATGTTAAATTTTAAGAAACTAATATGAAATACTTAGAATCTTAAATTTGTTTCATTATAATAAGATTATTATTTTTTTAAATATTAATATGTAGAAGTTTAAATTATTACAGTATCATTCTGTAATTTTGTTTGCTGGGATTTCAATTTTTATTCCATTTTGCCGTCAATAGTCAACCACATTTTTTGAATTGTGTACAGTGCACATCTCCACAATTTGTTTGCTACCACAATACGCCATTCCCAACACCCATAAATACCTCACTCCATCGGTTTCAATTTTCTCGTCACAACCACATCCATAGTTCGCGAGCGCATTGGGAACGGGTTGGGAGAGAGGTCAGATTCGGAACAAAGAATAGGTCGAACGCGGGGAGCTGTAACTAATAGTCTCACTCTGAAAATTAATTTCGTGTTTAAGACCATTTTCTAGGTAGGGATATGTCAGAACGACGGAAGTGTGTTGGGATCTGAAGCGAGCCGACTTGGAACAAATCGGATAGTGGGGATCGGGACAGGAGCGGTTCGGATCGCGTGAGGGTCGGGAGGGGATCGGGCCGGGTAGAGAGCGGCTTGAAACGGTTTCGTAGCGAGAAACAATAGAGATTGCTTTCGAATACTCTTAAAACCGACTTAGGATCACGAGATCGAGGAGAACTGCATAGAAAAGGATTCGGGTCAGGAGCAAGTCTGCTTGGATTGGGCCGGGTCAAGTGCGGGTCCGAAACGGGACATGTCGGTTAGGAGAGGTCAAGATTGGGTGCGAATCTCAAGTGAGTCGGACCGGCTTATGTGGCTTAAGTCATCAACTGATGTCAGTGTTGTGCTTCTGACAGAGTCCTAAGGTTCGAGTCTCGACAGTGGCAGGATTTTCGACACTAAGACTGATACTAGCTAAGTCGATCGATCGAATTCAGCCGTTGTCTGGAGTCGGTTTCTAGCGGCCGGCAGCTCTGATCGGTAGTTGTTCGAGATTTCTCTGATAAACACCACACAAATACGGGAGCAATACCAAGAAAGGGACCACGGAACGCACGCGTTCTTTCCTTCCTCTTCTTTGTTCTATCCTCATCCCTTACATGCACACACACGTACTACGCTACACAAATGTCAGGAGCTTAGAGCTTATCCCGGCTGGGGCAGTGCCCTGCTAGTGGGAGATACCTGATTGGGAAAAAACCCATAAGCCGACATGTAAGTCGGCGCCGAATCTCGCCAACTGGCTGAGAAAGACCACCGCCACTTCTCAAAAAAACACACGCTACACTTTTGGGACTAATGACCTTAGCAGTGACGTGCGCAAAAACACTAATCAACCAACCAAAAACGAGCGAACCGGGTCGGTAGTAAGCTTGTAGATCGGGAGCGGGCGAGGTTGGGAGCGAGATGAGACGAACTCAGAATCGGGTGAGGAACAGCATCTGCCGAGTCGGACGCGAACGGCGGACAGCCACTGGCCCCGCGCTGAGGACTTCCGCGTCCTCGACCCGTGCGTGCGCCTCGGCGCGGCCTTCGCCGCCGTGAGAAGCGCAAGGTTTCTCACCTGCAGCGGTAATTGCGACCCGCGCCAAAACGACACGACACGGCGCTGTGGGTCCGAAACGAGAGAGGCAGCGCACCCAGCGGCTCCCGGGTGCGTCACGTGGCGGTGAGCTAATGCTGCGGTGACGCGGGGAGCGCTCACCGCTGCATTTTAGCTCCCCGCGCGTGGGCGTGTGACTTTGTAAGCGGGGCCTAACTAGATTTGACCTTCTTTCGTTGAAAAGAATAAGAGACAACATCATACGTAATATACATTATGCGTATTAATAGTATAAAAAATAATGTTTGTGTTCATTGTAATGACAATATTCGTACAAATTTACTATATAAATTACAGCGAGTTAAAAGTAAAATTCCATATTTCACTTTCCAATTTTGTTCAGAAAAGGCTATTGTAGTTGTATATTTGGGTTTAGATGTATTACTTTGCTGGTCGAAAATCACATTGACGGTTCTGATTCTCTTCTGTTTAGACGGTTCTGATTGAGTTCTGTTTTTGAGAACTCTTACCAGTTGGAATTGTTCACTTCGAGTTTCTTTCATTGTAACACTGCGAGATGGAGGTTTTTGGGTTCTGGTTAAATTTTCTACAAAGTAATAACGCTCGGAATCGCAATGGAGATCTCAAGAGCGGAATGACTGACACTTTTCGACCACAAATTAAGGTGTAGATATGTCTGCGTATTTAAATCTCGAATGCATGCTTTTCTTTGAAACGTCATCTACTTCTGTATTGATAGTCTTCTATCATTTGGTGTACGTGGAGGTATTTTGCTAATACACTTCGAAATTGCTTATCTGTGATGCAAAGTATTATTCAACAATCTCCTCTCAGCGAGTGATACTAAAAAAATATCCGTATCACACTCTTGAATGGTTTCATAAAATGATCGTGTTGTAGAAGGCAGTCCTGGACTACCCTATACATCAGTGATATCTTATTTGAATTACCACTCATCAGCTTATTCCTATCTGATCAGGAAAACTCTCGGGCTCTTCCTTGCAAGGAAGTGCGATCTCGTAAAATAAACGCAAAAAAACACGCGAATCCTACTAGAAATGATGCAAACGAAAGAAATGTCAAGCGAGCAGGAATTAGTAAATGAATAAAAACTAAAAAAAATGTTATTTGTGATATAAGGCAATAAAATAAGTTTGTATTCAGGACTGGGGAAACTATTTCTCCAGGATGAATATTTTTCCTCGAGTGACTTAGGTTTTTTATCCATTACCGATCTATAAAGGAGCGAGAGAGTTAAAGCTGAATTTCTAATTATTGTATTATGCTGAAGTGAAATATATCCATCTTTTTTTCATGAGATTGCTATCATGGAGACGTAAACAATACTCAGCAAACAAACTCATTGCATTAGACGTAAATTATGCTCGCATTAAAATAAAATTCTTCCTCAAGAATACAAAAAAAAATCACTGGAGAATACAGTTGTTAATCTTGTCAGCAGCGACGAAATAAATGAAGGTTTACGTAACTAATTGACAAAAATATATTAAATTTAAAAAAACGTAGGAAAGAAAAAGAAAAGAAGAAAGAAGGAATTTCCATTACAGAAAAAATATCAACTTCAGATAGAAGCCAAGAGATTGGAATTAGGAACACTAGTAGATCCTGGTAGCTCAAAATTTCTCCTACTCCAGCCCCCTTCACCACTGACATTAAAGGCTCTTGATGCGCTGGTCCACACAGCTCCAACGTAGCCCATTTATTAGCGGCTGCTTCTCCAAGGGGGCTGAGCACAGTAATTAGCTTTCGCTCTCCGGCGTCATAATGGAGAAGGAAGCGGGTTAAGGTGATGTGAGCGTAAATATATGCGTGGATGCACAAGACGAAACGGGACATGTGTTTCTTCTTTTTACAGCGCAGCCAAGGTTGCAAGATTGCTTTGTGGCGAAAATGGGAACATAATGTTTGTATTTACCTTCGTTACCGATGTGACCCTGTCCAAAACGATGTGGTACTAACACTTCATTCTGAACTGCAAAGAACGTGAAGGACATTCAAGGTAATACAGAATTCAGTTATGTTCTTCAATAGGTTCACTTTCAGTGCTTCAAAATTTTTCGACCACAATGTAACTTTTGATACACAGATTTAACATAAGGTATGTCAAGATAATTACCGATAAATCAACGAGCTTTGTATTGGCGAGTGATATGTATTGTGATATTTCACGAATAAATGCATTAATAAACTCAAACGAAATTATTAACCCTTCAACGCGGGATGCAGTTTATATTCGCGTCGTCCTTACACTTACTGCACATATTTGCTGGCATTCATATCTTCACGTTAAGGGATTGTCACCTTCGAGAACCCACTGAGTGAGTTCAGAGCCGGCGTTACATTTTCTCTGAAGCGACTCTGACCGGGGAGACCAAAGGTTCGAGTTCCGTTGGTGACTGATTTTCGTCACTAGCAGCGTTGGTAGGTCGAATTCAGCCACTGTCTAGAGAGTGAATACTCGCGTGAAAGGTAGAAAACCTAAATAGTTTCCTGAAACTATTAACTTGCGTGAAGTTTCTCAACAAGATAAAGTTACTAATATTTTTCTCAATCAATTTGTTTACAAAAATTGTTTAAAATTACATACACATTCATTTTTTACGTTTAGAGAGAAGGTTTCTTTTAATTAGTTTTGTTAGATGAACTATGGTTACCAAAGTGATGTGGAAACTGTTACAAATGAAAGGTGTTGGTTAATTTACATAACGAGGGAAGATTTGAGTGGTATATAAAAAAGGTGTTCGTGTTAAAAATTTTAATTTTACATATCAAGCTTATCACTGGTCAAAGAAAACACATGCATTCTCTCATAAATAGTATTGTGTTCTCAATCATTAAAATTACCTTCAGCTTACCTCTTTACATAGTTATTGTTTGGTGTATCGTCTGAGTAGTGAATTTATTTGGAATCGTGATATTATTGGTTATAATGTTTGAATGTTGGAAGTTTTTACTTTCTTGTATACGTATTACTGTAGGTACGGTGTAACATACGTATTATTGAGAAGCTATGTATTGCTGCGGTAATCGATTTTGAGATTTCTACGAAAAAAACACGTTTTAGGGTCCCCTGTCACCGAAGAAGTGATGTTTTCAAAACGTCCGTCCTCCATCTGTGTGTTTGTCGTCTGTGAACAACACTAATGCCTAATATAGGTGTTGTGGTGCGTTATCGTTGGCATTTTTCATGAAATAATTATAGGCGTTGTCAATGCCAACAATAGTATTTAATATAAGAGCAGCTTTCGATGGCTTAGCCATCATTATCAGTTGTTTGCTGGATGGAAGCCACTACGGGTAGTCGGGTAGTCGTTTTGTGGCTTCCATCCAGCAGACAACTGATGATGATGGCTAAGCCATCGAAAGCTGCTCTTATATTAAATACTATTGTACTACCCGTATACTATTATACTACCGGTAGTCGTTTTGTTGCTTCCATCCAGCAGACTCCGGGTAGTCGTTTTGTGGCTTCCATCCAGCAGACAACTGATGATGGCTAAGCCATCGAAAGCTGCTCTTATATTAAATACTATTGTTGCCAATGACAACGTCTATAATTATTTCACTAATGCCTAAACTATGAGTGAGGATGTTTTCCAAATAAACTCCTATTTGGCCTCACACGAAGCTCTGCAAGTTTGAAAAATATCATTAATTTTTGGGGGCACATTACATGAAGCCCCTGGAATATTTTCAAAATTTTCTCAAAAATGGTTCCAACATTTTTTTCCTTAAATTATTTGTAAATATAGAGTGAAATACTTTTATAAAGGTGGTGTAGGTCCCATTTTCACTGTTAACTCTGAAAATTGTAAAATATTTTTCGGCAAGAATTTTCTTCTTCTTTGTACAACTACAAAATTCAAGAGAGACATTTTCCTTCGAATTATATTTGTTCTCCATATTTAGTTCTTCCGTTAAGGTCATGTAAGTTTAAAAGTTAGAAAATTTATTTAAACATTTTAGTAGTTTTTATATGAAACCAATTTTTTCTTAATTTTTTTTTGGAGATAGTGCTGCATATACTGCATAAGATGACATAAACATAATTTTGTTTTAATATATTTTTTCAAAAATTACAATAAATAACTCTTTTACTTATCTTTCAGGTCGTTAATATTACATAAGCGGCGGTGTTTTAATGTTATTGCATGTGATTGATATCTTATAAACTTTTTCGAAAACACAAAAGGTTTTCTGTGAAAATGAACTCAAACTTCCGCATTTTCAGAAATTTTCTTTTACTCTAACGGCTCCAAATGATTTCTTCTTCTTTCTTCTTTTTTCTTTCTTTCTTTCTTTCTTCTTTTTGTACAGTTAGTTCTAAATGCGAATTTAAGATGACATATAATCCATTTTACTGTATGTTTTAATTTTTTAAATAACGCTAATGCATTTTTTTTAAATCTCTCTCGCCGTTAACATGCACATTTCCAGCGATTTGCATACCTAACTACAATTATGAGTGGAAGTGATTCAAATGACCTACAATAAAGTTTTTCGAAAACTCTATAGTTTTGTAGTAGTAGTTGTTTGTTGTAGTCTGAAGTTTTCTGTAAAAAAGAGCTTCAAATTTAGCATTTATAGTAACGCTTAAATGACATTTTCTAAGACCTTTTCATCTTTTTACAATTTACACATTTTACAATTTTTTCATAGAAAATTCCTTATAGGATGAATTTTTTTCTCTTATTTAATATTCGTAAAGTAATATTTCGGTTCTACCATTAGGACTCCAAAAAATGAGAAAATTGTTAAAAACCTTTCTCATTTTTAGAATCAATTTTTAAAAGCTAGTCCAGACCAAATAAACTAGAGAACTAACTAGTACGAGAAACTGTGTCATTCTGTAGCATAATTAGTTAATTGGTGGAATGATGTTTGGAGTGATACTACTAGTACTAAAACAATTATATTTATGAGGGAGTTCAAGTGTGGGTTAACGTGCTATAATTGAAACAATTTTTGGATGGTAACGACCTAAGACTTATACAAATACGCATTTACTTCAGACAATATTTTTTGTAAAATTGTAAACAACAGCCAAGTATGATATTATTTTACGTAATGAATTACACTTAAAATAGTCTGTTACGTACAGTAACTGCCTACTTGTATATTTGTATTCATAATGAATTCATATTCGAATGATTCTCATTCATAATTCATTGTATATTCCCGGACATTTTTGAAAAACCGCTTATACCTTTTCACCCGTGAACCATGACCTTTCGTCGTACTGCGAAGAGCTTTTGTATTCCGCAGCGTTAAGGTGAGACCTTGAAAGAGATCAAAAGCCTCTGCCAGGCGTCGCTGCCAAGAATCCTGGGAATAGATTCTCCCTCGGAGAACGTGGAGGCATCCTCACGTTTTGCGACGACTCCGCAGATTTTATCTACAAGCTGCCTTCCTCTCCAAAATGACACATGCGAGGAATACAATAAATATTTTTACGTATATGAACAATTTCAAATATGAATAATTACTGCAGGTAATTAATTATTACATGATAATTCTTTCTTTTTTTTTTCTATAATAATCTCTTGAAATTTATATGGTTCCCGTAATGGTCGTAAATTGTTATTCATACACAAGTTCTATGGTGACTCATTTGAACTCATATGGTTGACTCATTTGAACCATATCTTACTCTTGAAGGTGACTCACTATTTCCTATGTCAGCTATTGGTGTTTGTTGTGTTTTTATGTGAATGCATATTATGGCATGCTGTATTTTTTTACTTTCATCATGAGTGACATTTCCAGTAGGCAGTTCCATGCCAATTTCGACTGACATGCAGCACGTAAACAAAGATTTCAGAACTTTTATTGTTTCTAATAAGGAGTTGATATATCATAATGAAGAAGGTATTCCCAGACAAAATTCTTGGCAGAAAACTAAAGTTCCCTCTCTCGCTCTTTCTCATTCACTCTCTAAAAGATGCCTCTTGTGAAAAAATGAAATTAATGCTTGCAATTAATAACCCACAAAACCCTGGGTAAAATTGACTTTGTAATGTAAATTAATTTTCTTGAAACGGAAGTTGAGGAGAGGAGAAATTAGTCAAAAGAGAACTGAGCAAGAACATTAAGATAGAGATGGAGTAAAAATTTCTGTACTAACACAAACAAGAAATAAACTTTGAGGTAACTGTAAGATACTCTTGTACGTTTCCTCATTGACTGGGTTCAGAAGTATGATGGCAGTCAAACCTGTAATTCTAGGGTACAATGCCCAGAAGAGAATGGTGATCATTCGAAAGGCGGAAAATCCTCAATGTGTAGTCAGAAACCACATTTTTGTGTGTCCTTGTTACCTAGTATTTGCTTTAGGACAAACATCAGTCCGTCTGTGAACAACGCAATCGGCTTTCAAGCAACCATATGCAGGATTATCACTTAAATTGATATTACCCGGATGATCTGACTGATGTCGCGGTCTATAGAATTTATATATAATACATATGATTATATATGTATTATATATGTATACATTGATTATATATGTATTATATATAAATACGAGATTCGAAAATAAATGTGAGCCAGCTGAGCCCTTGTGATGGCATCATACAAAAGTTAGAAATGACAACACAACATAAAAGTACAACAAATGGATTTTACGTTAAATGGAAACCCTCTCTAGGATATTGTTTCACATCATTTAGTACTTATTTTCTGAGAGTAAAGAAATTAGGGAAGTTTACAAATTCTAGTATAATACAATTACTGTCCCTGTCAATGCCTTTCCAAACATGTTTCTGAAAATGTATTTGACATATTTTTTAATTTTCCAAGATCTGGACATGTATGTTGGACTGCACTATAGCAAAGAATCCTACTATCCTTGTTTTAAAAACTTTATTCATAACGTATTCTTCCTTGCTCTAAACCTGGAAATATCGAATGCTTTCAATGGATACATGATAACTGGATAGCCAAACGATGCATACGAGCGTGCCTTTTAGAAACTTTTTGAACTTTAAGATATTAAAATCTAGTATTTATTCTGTAAAAGCAGTTAATAATAGCAAGCGATAAAAAGATGGTGCCCACTACCTGTAGTGGTGTGTAGTGCCCACTACCTGTAGTGGTGTTAAAGTTAGATCTATCATTTATAGGAAAATCATTAATGATAGGTCTATAATTTAAAGGAAAAATCACGAAATGGTAGTAGAACGATCCAATTTACTTGTAAATGAAAGGTCTTAAATATCAAAATATTTTTAAGATATCTGAGGTTGTAATGAAAATCAGAAATATAACATACTTATAAATGCACTTTCTTTCTTCGATCAAAAAATTTAAAGAAATAATGTTGAGCCAGTTTCCAGAACATTTTGATAATATCACAGGGTTTCATGTAAAGTACTCCAAAAAATTCATATATGTTAATGATCTCCTGAACGGAAGATCGGAACAAGATCTTACTCCTGTCGTGTTTACGGAGATTCATCTGGAGTTATACGTGTCACATCCATCCATTCGAAGAGACAGACATCCGGATTTTCGAGTACGAAATTGCGTTATCAGAGAAAAGGGAATATTCTTCAATCCTGATATGTGTGTGTGTGTTAAGTTAGAGCTCAAAGAACCTAAAAAACTGATTTTACGAACGAAAAATCGAGATCAGGTTGAGTTGATTCACTACGTTCCCTCCTTATTTTGTATTTGGCCATTATATGTCCCGCAAAGAGCAATTCGCTTCGACGCCATTAGATCCCGGGGTTCTTAATCGTTCGGCGAAGCGGGAACCCTCGATATCTCGAATTCGCTTAACCTTCGTGACTTCACGTATTTAACGAATTTGGATAGCAACGCCGGTTTCGCAGTCGTAGCTTTTCAATACAACCATCCTAGCATTCGCTGGGATGACTGAAGGAAACCATGAAAGCCCCTGTGAGGGTGGCCGACACGGGGGTTGAATCCGGGCCTCCCGAGTGCGAAGTCAGCGCGCGACGCCCTGTGCCTCTTCACTCGGTTCCCTCCCTATAGAGGGGAAAATTTTAAAAAAATCACGTGTCAAGAGGACAACGTCCTGGGAGTAGGCCTACGTCGTCTCGCTTACAAGTCCGTCTGCCAGGGAAAATTGCCGTTTATACACAAACCCCGCTTCAGCTTCATACTCGGAAGGGGTGGCCGCAGTCCGTCGGTTCCCAGCTACTGTCTGTGTGTAGTCTCTCGCCTGTCTGTAGCCTCCCGGCGACAATGGGTGACAATGGACCTCAGCGTGCGGCGCAGGGACACCTGTCATCCGTGGAGAGTCTCACGGTCGCTGCACCCGCCCATCCTCCCGCCCACGCCCGCTTCCTTCTTCCTGGCCGGTTGCGGCAATGTGATGAGAGCTGGCCTGATTCCTGGTGACCACCCCTGGAGATGTTCAGAGAGCGGAGGTAAATGCAGCGCTTCCTGTGAGATTAAAAATGTTAAGTAAAAAGCTTCCGGAATTCGTCTCGCTTGTTTCTACCGGATGCGATGACAACGATTTCGTTGTTTCTGCGGCAACGTTGGCCAGGAGGTCCGACGGTTCGAGTTTTTATTGTGGGGGATTTTTGACAATAGCTATCGAAATCAAATTCAATCACTGTCTGGATGAGAATTCTTCTTACCAGCTGATCGATAGTTTTCCGTCGTTTCGTTGATCAATATGACCTATACCAAGGGAATTCAAGAGCAACACTGCTACCAAATGAGCCACGAAACATGCACGATCTTTTATTCTTCTTACTTGACCTCACTTTTCACCTTATACGCACACACGGTCACATGCACTACACTATCAACCAAGTCGAGACAGATCAGTCGGGAACTTGGAGCTTGGCCCAGTTTGGTGCCCCGCAGGGCATCTGAATTGGGAATAACCCCCAAAGATGTCATGTGGATCGGCGATGGAGAAACACTACCTCGAGGGATACAACATGCGTTAGACTTACGGAATTATGAATCTCGGTTGTTGATGCTTTAGAAATCAATCCTCACTCACTGATGTATTTCTGGAATTACCTTCCAATTATGTTTGAAAACATTTATGTATTTCTTAATTAAAGAAATTGAAATATTAGCAATCTTGCACCCTTGCTGGAAACGAAAAAAGCTTCTCCTATGCTTAATTCACTTTTATATACACCGTGAAGAGATCTAATCCAATTCTAGGGGTTCACTTATGAAGATGTTTAAAGAGCGGAGGTAAAAGGAGGACTTCTTCTCGACCTAAACTTAGACTAAAACTGTTTGGTACATCATTAGTAACGTATCTGAAATTCTATAATTATCTGGTATTGTCTTCAGCAGGGAGCTTCCTTTGGGGGAAACTATCCCCTCACGTGGGGTTCATCCAATTTCGGAAAGAGGATACGAGATGGAACGGATACATGGCGCACACATCTTTTGAAAAAATGCATGTTTTGGAAAACTAGGGAACAGAAGAACGTTTGAATTATTGGTGTATTTTTAAATAAATAAATAAAAAGTAAAAAATATGTTTCCTCAAATTAAAATAATGGGGCTCTACTCCTCTAACTTTCTAGGGCGACGTAGCTCTCTGCCCTGCCCTGATTATCTTCAAATTGTGATCGTAGGGGGATGTGATGTTTTAATTAAGTGATATTATTTAATTTCATGCACTTTCTATTTGCAATCTGTTTTCAATCTTACTTTGTTGTGGTAATATTTTACTATGTTCCCTACATCGCTTACGCATTTTCTTACGATGTCATATGTTGACGCCGTGACTTAAAGTTATCTTCCTTCCTCCTGACCGGTTGCTACCAAGTGACGAGAATTTAACTAACTACCTTGTACACTCCAGTGAAGATGCACAGAGAGTGGAAGTGCATGGCGCTTCCTGTGAGATTAAACTTAGGTAAAAAATCCGGAAAACATCTCGTTGGCTTCTGGTGTTACCTTCAATTTACTAACGAGTTGGGATGGAGATATTTTTCTCCTTCTGAATTTGATTGTCACCCATAAGAAACACCTTTTTAATATTCACTTGTTGAATGAATGTAGGTTTATGGTTGAAATCCATACCGAAAATCGATCTCATCCATATTGTGGATTATTAACCAAAATGTCAAGAGTTAATTCCAATCATGGTATTTCATGTTATTTTATTGGGATACATACGAATAAAAAGTAAAATATCCTATATTTCGTGCGTAATTCAAGATATGCAAGAATCACACCAATGTGAAGGGTTCTGACCAAGTGGTATATCATTGGCAATTTCAAGGAAATTCTGAAGACAAGGAATAGGGTAACAGTGAAACGGAGTTGCTCCAGATTATCTCGTTGACTGCTCAGTTTTTCAAAGCGGTACTTTTTATCACCGTTTGATGATTTTGTAGTTCTTTATTTTACGGCAAAAACAGTTCTACTAATCTACAAACTTGTTTTTAATTCACCTACTTTTTGGACCAAAAGGATAGTAATATTGATTGCTGTGTTTTGACTGAATAAATCTAAATCTAAATCTAAATCAAAAATTCAATGTTGAAAAAAATTGCGAACTTCAAATAAAAAAGGGAAGAAGGGAATTATTTTTCATTGAAGAAAAATAAAACAAGAATGTTATTGTTCTCCACGTCTGAAGGCCTTTTTTCTCTTGAAGGCAAAATCGTGAATGAATGAAAAATATTTTTGTGCGCTTTCAAAATGTTTCTTTAGAAAAAAGAGCTATCATTACGGCGTCTTGGAAAACAATGGTGCAAAAAGGATTCTCACGCGCCGGAGATATTACCCATCTCTCATCCAAAGCAAGTGGCCATGAAAGTATTCATCATTAAGGCGCTTCCGAATCTACGACTCCACCTCCTTCCTTCCCTATCTACGGCCTTCCCGGCGTTTGATGGCGGAGAACCACGCAAGCAACGGCTTTGTACTGCCAGCACAATTCAAAATGAATAAAATTGTCAAGAACCGACGATTTAATGTTTCTTCTTGTTGCGAAACGCAAATAGCGACCTATGTTAGGGTACCGGAGTTCAAATCACTGAGGTAGGAAAGCGGGTTTGTGGTAGTTTCTCAGGGTTCTCCCGTTTACACCCACTTCATCAGTAATCAATGAAGCATTTCTAATTAATATATTGTAAAGTTCCACAGTATACAGTAGGCATATCTGTGGAGGCTTACCTTTAAAAGGTTTAGCTTAAAGAAAGCTTAAAGAAGCTTAAGGAGAAAACAGTAGTAAACGTCTTTTGTTCTTACGGAACAAAGTACGTCGTCACCTGCTTCGCTCGCAGACCTCTAAAGCGCCAAGTACTTGCGGGTGGGTTCGCGTGGGCACGCCTTCGTCTTGCGGCTAAGCGAAGTACCGCGACGTGTCCCACTGCCTGGCCCCGCCTGGCCCTGCCCCGAAGACGACCTTAGCCAGGCGTTTCCGCTTTCGTTACGCAAAGTGTGGGCGCGTCGCGCGCTTCTTCGGAGACGAAACCAAACGGGAGGGGGTCGGAGAAACGCAACGGCAGTGAGGACGTTGGCTCTTGCCGCGTAGATATTTGCGACGGCTGTGGGTCGTTGGAGGATGGAAATCGGGGAAGAGTGTGGGCATGAATGGGAAAAGACAGGAGGAACGAGAAAGTAGAAGTGAAATGGGGGACGAAGTGGAGAATCGTTACCGGTGTGGAAGGCGAGAGGACGAACATATGGAAATAACAAGGAAAACTTGATACGTGAACTGTTGAATGTTTAAAGTCAGAGAAATGTGCAGAGGGAACAATAATCTAATCAAAATATAAAATTGACAAAAACACGAACAATGATGGCGAAGAAGTACGTCCAAGCCAAATCCTGTAAATATCAGTAAATTGCATTGCTGCGGGTCAGGGATAGGTGAATAAATATTGAAAGCAGAATTATTGAATGATTTGATTAAGGTGAATAATGTGGAAGCTCTACATTAGGAATTGGCCCAAATGTAATCAAGTAGTAATTCAGGAAAATGACAAAACGTGAACATACTAATCTTACGTGCTGTTCGTCGTCGTGTTCGTTAGTTATTATCAGTTGGACATTTTTATTTTAATTTAATACTCTTGCGAGGTCAATTGAGCAAAATAATAATTTTGTATAATAATAACTCTTCGTATGTCTTTCAACGAGGGAAAATTCCAGTTGATTGTTCCAGGCTGCGTATTTACGGATGACATAATAATAGTCGACGGCATTAGGCTGGATATCCTGTTTTTATAACAGGTACTTATTTTATAAAAGGGGAGCAATCAATGGCGACTCGTGCATGTTTCTTAAGAGGAGAAAAAAAACAAGTACCTGAAATTCAACATTCATGGGTCCCGGAGGTTCTAGAGTGAAGCCTACGTGTAGGTCTGCGCCGGATCTCATCATACAACAAATTTGATTACATGAGTCAACTTGCAGTGGTTTGAGAGAGAAAAAAACACTCAGTTCGATATATCCTGGCTTCCGTCAACCAAATTGTAAGATTACACATCTCTGCAGCTCTGCCTACTTCTGACCCTCTGATCTGACCCTGACCAACAGAAATATGTAACTCATCCCCCATGAAACATTCTTCTTATTCCAAACCTCATCAATAGATGTCAGTTCGGTCGTTCCATTAAAAAAGTCTCCTCTTTTTGTGGCAATAGCGCTGTGATATATGAATGATTAATGCTTTAGGGGAGGAAAGGCTGGCTAACAGTTCCTCGTCAGAGCGACTTTGATTGAGATCGTTTCCACGTAGCTTAAAAACTCGCAAAGGTGAAAACCTCGATCATAACTTTCCGCATAGCTGTCAACTCAGAAATTGTATATTTTTCGTCAAATATCAAAGCAAATATATGTTACCAGATAAAATATTTGCTTTGACGTTCGAGAGAAAATGTAATAACCAGTTATTACAAGAAAAACAGGTGAAGAGGATGTTCCTTTCTTCTCTCCCCGGAGAAACCACCACTGGGAGAAACCATAAGTTATCTCCAACTTTTAGCGGACTCGCCTGTAAAACTCCATGGTGGTACATTTAATATTTTCGTATATTTATTATTATTATTATTATTATTATTATTATTATTATTATTACTATTACTATTATTTTGGATGGTGGTGGCGATGGTAATAGTAATGGTGATGGCTGTGCTGGTCGTGGTGATATTTTTCTTACGAATAGAGGTCATTTTTTTAGCTTGTGTGGGTTTTCTTAGTAATGTGACAGAAAGAAGGGTAGAAGAAACTGTTCTTATTAAGTTCTGTCTGCAATAAGAAGTGCCAGACAATCAGTTGGCAAACTTAGAAGAATGAAATTATGAGTGTGTACAGTCGTATTTTGTGCAGACGTCGTTTTTAATGATTTCGCAAGGCGTGGGTTCATCCTGTTTCTTTCATGAAGGTGTGGGAGAATGGAGAAAACGTGTATGTTGAAGAGGCCCGGGAGCCACATTTTCGACATCAAAGGAGACAGTCATGGGACATTTGGAGAAGAGGGCCGCTCACGAACGGAAACTGCATGAATATGAGCGCTAATTGTATTACGGATGGTCCAAAAGGAAAGGAAACGTTACGATGGGGAATGAAAGACCATAATGGTGAAATAATTGGAAAATGAAGGATGATAATAGAGATACGATGATGGGTGATGTCTAATATGTTACAATATTATACTCTTCTCTATTCATGACTCGTCCTCTATGCATGACTCCTGGGACGTTTTCCCTTATTATAGTTTAATTTCGTCTTCTTTTCATATTCCTTTGCGTCAATTCTTCATTACACGAATTTGCTCTTCTTTGTATGGTTTGCAAAAATACTCCGCATTACAACGATTAGCTACGTAAATATACAAGTATTTATCAAGGTTTATAATTACAAATTAACTCACTTTTTTAAGATTGTAGTTTGTATTTCTTAATTTCAGAAGAAAATAGACGAGACGAAATTCTACTACGGTAAATGTGTATGGAAATGTACTGAACCCGACGTGCATTTTAAAGTTTTATATAACCATATTTTTCTTTCAATTAATTGAACGATCCCCTATAGTGTTTGCGATGGATGAAACTTTTTCCCAAGTATCGAAAGGTTGCAAGTACTACCTCGTTTTAACTCGAATAAGTGTGAAAAGAACAGTTACAAAGCAAAGGTGACTGACCAGCTGCTAATTTGTTTGGTCGGCTCGCGGTGCCAAATCACCGAACTGGCAGAGTAGGCTGCAGCCTGGGGCGCTAATTGTATTGCGCTAATTGTATTGTAATTGCGCAATTTTTGGGGGCGGGTGAATTTCTGCGGATGCAAAATTTCATAAGGCGAACTTTTGAATGATTTTTAAAGAAATATTTATTTCCATATTTGCTACAAAAGAAAGTGTTAATTAATCACAGATTTCCCATTGATATGCACAGACGAAATTGGTACAAAAATGTCGTATATTGATTGAATAAAAATCGCGGTGAGAATTAGTTATACGTATAGGTATAATCAATTATTTATGCCTACACAATATTTGCATGGGTTACAAATATCGTACAACAATTTTTTATTCAAAATACTATAAATAGGTTTAAAGATAAAAAAGCAAATTAAAAAAATAGCGCTACAAATAGCGCTAATTTGACAGCCTAGGGCGCACACAAGTAAAGTCGGGTAATGCCGGCTCTGGATGGTCGGGTAATCACACCCCGAAGGGGACCGCAACTCGCGCATCACGCTCTCGTTGCTTCGTGCGAAATGCGAGTCCGTCGCGCCTCTGCGAAGATGTCGCCAACGACCGCACTAGGGACCACAGGCCGGCGGAACACCAATGGAATTGCTGTGTGAAGGACGATAAATGATGGGCACGTACCCAGAAGCTGATGTACAGTGTGACGAAGATGACGATTCTATTGGAAATGGATAGTCTTATAAAAAAGTAGAAGAGTATAGGAGAATGCAGTAGGTAATAACAATTTAAAGCGGATTTTTTAAATAATTTAATAATTATAAAACGTTTATTCATTCTTAATTATAATAATTATTGTTAATAATGAATAATTATTTTTATATTTTAATCAAGACCAAAATGGAAAACTATTTTTCATATTTATAAGTGCTAATAATATTTTTAATATTTATAAAAGAATATTTGGTTGGCGGGAGTGGTTTGAGTGGCGGGAGCGCCCTAACGTCTTCATTAAGAAGAGTCATGGATCCCAGTCCCGCCTTTGGCAAGTATGTTTGGGCTTCTCCATTCACTTTTCCTAATTATACTTTCAAATTCAGTCTCACGGCTAGGCGTTGAACCAAAGCTGTAATTATGGGAGAATTAATTTTAAAACAGTCTTCTGAAATATTCACGAGCACTTGCCATTTAGAAAGAACATGCAATCTGTATTTGCTTCAGCGCTAACGAGATTGCCTTGTTATATTGTCCAAAGTTGTCCCCCCCCAAAAAGCATTAACCCAACATTCTCATTAATATTGTGCTAGATCTTCGTTCAGTCGTATCTAGTATTATATTGAAAAGCACAGAGTTTTTTTAAAAGTTGAATGTGTATTACCAGTGGCTTGTGGCCGAAGAACTAGATGAGGGGGTGAGGTGATGAGGAAGAAGTGAAGAGCTAGTAGGGAAATATCAATTTACACTTGCTTATCTTAATTAATTGAGGTATCTTATTTCTTGTATACCAAATAGATCATTCGGTACTTCACGGCTGGAGACGTGTCT
>BOPP01000042.1:231274-257799 GCA_017312745.1 Gryllus bimaculatus
ACGATGACGTTTGACGACTGACGATGACGTTTGACGACTGACGATGACGTTTGACGACTGACGATGACAATGACTGACAACTGACGACGTGGACGAGGAGAAACGAGTGACGCCGTTGACGGCGGAGGACATGAAAGGTAACGGGAGACGAAGTTGGGGGGGGCGAGGCGGTGACAGGTAGCGGCGGCAATGTTGACGGAGGAGATGGAAACGGCGGCGGCGGCTATGAAGTTGGCAGTGGCGGGTGAAGCGCTGTTGGTGATGACGAGAGAGGCGTCGGAGGGGGTGATGCCGGAGGCGGTGTTGAGGGTCGACGGAGGCTATGGAGATGGCGGTGGTGGCGACACCGTTGGGTATGGACGATGCGTTGCCAATCAGATGGAGGCGTTTGCGAGGAACTACGCACAAGGAGTACACGCGGTAATTCCAGAGAAGTGATTGTGAGGTCGTGGCAGTGTGACTAAAGAAGCGAAAGTTTTCATGGATTTAACGGTTTAAGGATAAGATTCGAGGACATGGAGGTAGGACGATAAGGAAAGTGCATTTAGGTGAATGTAGATATATAGTTGAAAAAGGAATACTATCGTGGACTAACACATGTGAAAAATCGAGAAATGTCGTTCGGTAAAATGAACTTGTAACATAAAATAATGTAATAAAAATGTGCAGTTGCCACCAATATGTAGAGCTGGAGAATGAAATTTCAAAATAATTTCATCGGAGTGTTTAGAAATTAACTGTGTTTTTCGTATCTGAGTTTACAGAATATGATGATCAGAATATTTGATAAAAAAGAAGTCAGAGTTAGGTATATAAGTCCATACTTTGTATGTATGTGGAATTTAGAAATATTGTATATTACGGATAATCCACGTATTTTAAACACACTACGTTTCGCAGAGTCCTTCCCTAGGCAATTGTTCGTGAATAATTTCCTGTAAAAGGAATAAAAGTCAGGTGCTGGACAGTCGTGACCCACTTTGTGATAATTTAAATTAATTTTTCCATTTTCCCTTCGCATGTCTATACAAATGATGAGCTCTGTTCCATAATTTGTTCCATTCGTTTCTAAAATACTCCTCATGGAAAGGGAAGTCGTTTTCTTCCACATCGTCTCATGTTTCTCCAGGCGGAGCTGCATTGAAGTCTGCGTGCCAGCGTTTCGTCACAGACTGCCCAGACAAACAAAATTCTCTTGTGGAGTTGGATTGAGTCAATATTGTTTCTGGGTGTGCCTTAGATCATTGGTCCAGTGAGTGTAGTGCATGTTGTATCGCGAGAAGTGGCGGTGTTACTCCCCTATTGGAATGTGAAGTTCGCCGTCGACGTTCATGTCAGATTTCGGTGCTTTCCATATCCAAGTATCTCCTCTAGCTGGGAACTACTCTAGCCAAGATCCCCGCAAAGCTCCCGTGTGGTCTCCGGACGTGTGTAGTGGCATAGTAAATGTGTCTCTGTAAGGTGAAAAAGGGGCACGAGTTTCTGAAGGTAGTTCGGCATTCGTCTGGAATTGGTTAAAGAAGTCAATGAAACTACTGATCAGGGCAACCAACCGCTAGAACTTTTCTCCAGGCATGGTGGAACTCGAACCAGCTTCATTCCAGGTACCGAAAATCAGCCACTCGAACTCTAGAACCTTCCAATCAACGATGCTGCCGATGCAACGGCGTTATTATTAAGCTAGCGCAGTCGGTCACGACGTTCAGTTCCACACGCTTCATTAAACCCTTGCGAGTATTCGATTTCAATTTGTCGGCTAATGAACGCCAGTGTGACGCAAGGGGGGCGCGGCTGCCGGGCGGTATTGTTCCGGAGAAAGCGCGACGCGCCGGGACGCCTCCCCGACGCCCAGCGCCGCCGCCGCCGCCGCCGCCGCCGCCGCGTGAACCGCCAGCCCCATCCCCGCCCGCGGAAGCGACCTACTCACGCCCCGCGCCGCACCACGCCGCTCAAGCAGCATCACTTCATCTCTTGGGGGGGTTAAGTATTGTAGCGTCATAGGCTTAGTTTCCTAAGCTGAGAGAGAACCTGCAAGTAGTGGTGGGTGGGTAACTAAAAATACCGACCGAACGAAATGTGCAATAACAGACCAGGACTTCTAGAGGGGAGGTGACTGGTTCCAAAAAGGTGGCGTGCGCGAAAGAAGCGGCAGTTAAACCACGACGCAGAGCAGCGCGTGGAAGGGAGACGACGTACGAGGTCACGTGATTCGGCCCTTTATAAGACAGATTCACGGGGCCTCGCGTCGGGTAACGACTCTGGTTTCCTGCTAGCTAGACTGGAAAACTTCGTCCGCCCAGGGTGGTGCGAAGTGTTGTATGCACAAGGTGGTGTTCCGATGTGTTTGGGCGCCGTGAAGTGGGGTGCAGGGCTGAGGCATGCCAGATGCTGAGTTGCGAGTCTAATTGGCTAGTCGCGTGCGCAGTGGCAAAGCGTGTGTAGAGAGAGGGAGCTTAAGTTAGATCCGACAAACGGCGTAGAGAGAAGACTTGTAAATATTGTAATTATTTTGTAAATAAATTGTATATAGTCCACTCCTGTCTCTTTCTTTGTGGTGTAAATCCTTACCCACGTCACAGTATGAAGAAGAGCTATCAGGAAAGACTATTAAGCTAAATCGGGGAGCCGGTGGCGGCTTGTTTTGTGTCAAAAATGTACATTTCATAATAAAAAAAATAGTGTTGCTCAAACAACACGTGCCTTTTCGCACGTATTTTAACGCAAATTACGCGAAGAGTTCGCATTTTACGCGAAAAGTATACGTAATACGTAAATAACTCTACGTTTTCGACTGGTCACCCGTAATGTTGGGTAGTGTATAGTGTGTAAGTAAGGGGGGAATATAAGAGAATGAAAGGGAAAGAAAGATCGCGCATGGTCTGTGGTCCTTTTGTTAGGATACTGCTCCGTCATTTGAAAGCTCTGAAGCTAGTCGAAAATCCTCCCAATTCAAACCTTAGAACCTCCCGTTCAGAGGCACTGCACTGACATCAATTAATGTATTGAGTCATTTAAACCGGTTACATTAATAAGTATCGAAATTTTTATTTTAATATGAATTTAGATTTAATTACCTTCAATTTGATGAATCAATTCGCATACGATTTAACGAATTAAGTCATGCCAAGTGGGTAGTATAGTATTTGAGTGCATATCACCTCAGTAGATGCCCTGAATCTCCCCTCCCCCCAGTAAAAAGCATATTCTTCCTGGTTTCATACCGGCTGAGATGAATTCTTGACGAATGCGTGCGAGTTAGTGCAACTGTTGCCGCTGCAGCATCTCTGGCCGGAACGTCGTAGGGTTCGTGTCCCAACGGTGGCGTATTTTCGAAATTAGCTCTGCAGCTAGGTCGAATTCAGCCTCGATGTGAAGGAACACTTTAGCGGCTACATGATCTGATAGGCAGTTTTCCTTACTTACTCTGATTAATACTAGCCTAATGACGAATTAGTACTCTACGGATAACGGACTACAGATAACGGTCCGCGTACGGAGAGTGGACGGAGCGCGATATTTCCTTCCTCGTCCACAGTCGGGATAGAAACCCTAGTCCCGTCCTCTCCCCTTACATCCCCCCCCCACACACACTAACATGCACTATGCCACTAATCACATTGCAAGACCACTCGGGAGCTTGTAGCGGATGAGGTTGTGCTCCCTCTGGGGGTGATATCCTCAGAATGGAAAATCCCAAGAACCAATGTGCAGCTCGGCGAGGGATCTCACGTTCCCACGAGGGAGGAACCCCGTAACATACCGGTAATAGCATGCCCTACACTCAGAGGCCAAAGTATATGACGCACCCAGAAAAAGCGAACACTTACTCATTCTCTGAAGAAAAAAACGCCTCTTTTTTTCTGTGTTATGCTGTTGTTTTTTAAATTCACAAATGTGATTTGTTTTAAATCAATCTCACATATTTACATTTCGAGAGATAGATACTTTTTTGCATTTGTGAGTGCAAATGCTTTAAATGATGTTTTCCAATGATTCTCAATTGCTCAAAACCTTTCTGACAAAAAGCTCTAAATATTCACTTTTTCAGAAGCGCTCAAAGAACATTTTCTTCAAAAGCGGCTTCAAATATTTCAACGAAAATTTGGATATAGAACCAGGACCAGAACTCATCTATAATACTCAAGTTATGTTTCTGTTCTATCATTAGCAACTAAAATATTGAGAAAATGTGAAATAATGTTCTTTAGGTGGCAATAGATGGCAGCTGGGAGGAAAGATGTTAAAAACAGAAAGCTAGCTCAGACTAAAGAGAATAGAAAACTAGTTCTAGAAAGTCTGTGCCATTCTGTAGCACTACTAGTTATATTATTGCTCTTGTGAGTACAAGTGTTTGAAGTGATATCTGATGAAGTTTCTCGAAAACTCAAAGTTTTCTGTGAAAATTAACTCATAATTGAGTATTTTCAAAAACACTCAACGACATTTTCTGATGACCGGATTCAAAATTTGTCAAAGACAATTTGCTTATAGGACTTTGTTTAATTCTTCTGTAATATTCTTTAAGTGATATTTCATTTCTACACTTAGGGAAACGAAAACTTAAAAAAACTTTAAAACACGTACTCCATAGGCGCCGATAGGTAGCAGCTGAAAAGACGGTTGGGCAATAAAAAAAAAGCGTACAGCACAAGTTCGTAGACCACAGTAAGGTAGACCATGAGATTACAAGTTTTTTGTAGTTCGAAAAACTAGGAAGAGAAAGTTTGTGCAAGACATTAGCAATATAATTTATATACACATACATTGAATTTTTCAGTCTGCTTTAAAAATGTTAAATTCACATTGTGTAGAAAATATCTAGTAATAAATAACTCCAAACAAACATATATTCTCGAAAATATTCTGATTTTTCAACTATCGAAGACGAATTTGCTCTGCTGGGGCTTAGTTTCTCATCTTTATTGAAATGCAATTGTTACAAATTATTGAATGTTTTTCAAGAGCTGGCCATTACATTTTGTCAGTACTTTCTTGCACGATTGAGTATCGCTTTCAACGTATAGTTATAATTTCTCGAGCTTTCTGTGTATTGTAATTCTTTAAGCCCTAAGCAAGAATGGCGGATACGAAAAACAGGAACGAATTTGTAACTTATTATTATACGTAATATACATATATATGTATTATTAAAGCTTTTTATCAGAAAACAGTAAAGTTCATTAATATTATTATGTAATCAATGCGACCTTGATTAAATCGATGAGGTTCCCATTCATATTCGGCAATTGATTCCCTTGATCATCGTAGGCCCCTTTCAAAATTTCATCGAACCCAGGGGGTCTAAACCTACCCCTTGGGAAGCCCTAATGTATAGTCAAATTTAAAAGATATTACATTTTTATAAAATAGGTAAAACGTACAATATTCAGTGTAGTTTGTAATTGAATAGAGATAGGTATCGATCAGAAAATATTTTACATAGAATTTGATATTGTGGATCTATTTTATTGTTGTTTAACCTACTTTGGCTCTCTGCTCCCAAAATGGATTCTTCACATTCCTTTTCTTGTTTTTGCTAAAAATGTCTTATAGTTTGAATAGTAAATCCTCAATAGACATCAACGTGTGCATACAACCTCAACAGACCCGCAGAGACATTTCTAGGTGGGTGCTCCGTCCCCAATAATCCAGAAAGTCCCCGGCTGTGATGCGAGTACGCTGATGTCATGCCAACGCTCCACATGGACTACAGAGGCACAGGGAGAAGAAAATGTATTCTTTGTTATAGTGATGAAAGTCACCTCTGTTCGTACCAGTTGTGTTTTCAGATAATGGTGAGAGGAGAGAGGTAGTGAAAGGTCGAATGCAATCTTGCGACTCCTCTAATAGCTGCATTCCCTTTAAAGAGTGTTATGAACTTCACAAATGCCGTAAAACGCTATTAACTTAGTCGATTACAAGGTGAAGACAACAGAAACAGTAAAGTACATTTTGAATTGCAATTGTATTATATTTAGTTCTTGATTGCTTAAAGTATTAGTGACAAATGTGGGAAAGAATTTGAGGCAACATTCTAAACAAATTTACTTTTATATAATCCCTGTATAGTATTTGAGTAACTGCGAGTGTGCGTATAGGCGGATCCCGATGTAATAAAATCTGTTTTTAAATACGTGTTTTAGAGCTGCGACATTAATGGGTAGATGGAAAATTAAACCAACGTCATTAAAACCCAGTACCCAGGGGCAATTTTCGCTCCACTAAGCCATAATTTTTTTCTACGATGATGGCAACATCGATTGTTCTGGAACATGTGAAACAATCGGAAGAACTGTTAAGTCATACTGATTTGAATATAAGTGAAGTGTTTCATCCGTATTACCGAATTTTTAATAATAAATTTGAAAACATCTACCTATTCTTATCTCCTGTATTACATGTCAACATCTTCTAGAGTTCAGAGGGAAATACAGTTATTCAAGTTATGGTCATCCATGTTTTCGTGGCAGAAATACATTCCTTCACGAAGGACATGATGAGGGATAAGGAGCCAAATGTATTATTGATTTGTATTTGAAAACAGATTTTATTACATCGGGGCGAATATTTTGTTAACAATTCTTGCCAAAAACGCTAATTTCTTTCTGTATTCAGAATTCAACTTGTATATGGTTTAGGGTAGGGACCTCAGAATTAAGAAAACGTGCACAGAATACACTTTTCCCCGTAGCACGTCATACACAGTTTTTAACTATTTAGACGTAAAATAAATAAATAAAATAAATACTCTATAACTTATTAAATTTGAAGAACGCCAAGGGAATACAGAGGAAACCAGAACTGTGAATAATGTTAGGGAACGGAAGCATATGCATATTCGAACTTGCATATTTACGTTCCTAAGCGTGTAAATACTAGAGAATAATCAAATGTGAAGATTTTGTGACAGAATTTTCGGCCCTAATTGAGAATGATCTTAGATTAGGTTTACAGTATAACGCCGAAGAACAGCTTACAGGGGATCTTTTATGAGTTGTTTTATGCATACTAGGAAAAAAAAGCGTACAAAAGGTAGCTGGACTAAATAAGGATTTTTCATGGTAGCATAACATAATGAGCTACTATGATTCATTAGTATGTCCAACGTCAGGTACTGTTAGAACTTTGAACAAACCTATGCATGGCATTTAGAAATGTCCATTACGCGAAAATACTTTTAAAACAGTTTATAGCGTCGGCGTCGCCACATTCAACTAGTAGGTTTGTATCATGAACCATCAGGGAAAGGAGAGAATATACTATATCCCAAGAGCAAAATCATGGACCGTCTCTGCATACGTTGAATGACTGGTTGACAAAAATATATAATCAATATAGTGATCATTGTCCCAGCAGAGATAATATAATTTTAAAAACCATACCGAAAATGATATTCAGAAATAGTAATTCATCCAACCTTCAAAAACTAAACTGAGAGAGGTACCTCAGGGCATCAACTTATGTCACTACAGTGAACGAGAAGTCCTTGGGTCCCGACCGTGGCAAAATTATCGACACTATTTCGCTTGCCAGCTAGATTAAATTCAGTTGCTATCTTGAGGAGAATTCTAACGGCCGGCTGCAGTGATTGGTAGTTTTCCGTGGTTTCTCCGATTAACACCAGGCGAATGTCGGAGCAGTACCCTAAGAATCGGGCCACGGACCGCGCGCGAGCTTTCCTTCCTTCCTCGTTCTATCCTCACTTACACTAATATGCACTACAATACCACATACGAGTATGACGGGAGACCGGTCGGGAGCTTAGAGCTTTTCTCGGCTGGGGCGGTACCCCGCTGTTGGGAGATACCCGGTTAGGAAAACCCGACTAGTCGACGGTTCGTTGGCGCCGGACGTCGCCATTCAGCAGGCGAAGATCCTGCCACCTCCCGAGGAAAAACTTGCTCTACACTTACGATACTAATGACTTCAGCAGTTGAAGCGCCCGGAATCACTAACAAGCAATCAATTCAAACAGTAATGTTCATATGTGAAATTATGGTTTACTGTAAGCCAAACAAAACTATAACATTTGAAAATCATGTTCAGAAAACAAAATATTACAGAATTCAGAATGTTTTATGGAGATATTGTCCTCTAAACTCTATATAGAGCATGTTCTCATCATACGATTAACAAAGTCCGTTTTACGGTAAAATAGACGATACGTGACGAGAGGCACGTATCTTTGATCTGAAGGCGGACAGGTTTCGAATATTAAAACTACTTAGTACATATAATTTTTCGTATTTATTTAGCATCTGCCGATCTCGAGCTGGAATGAATGGGTACTGTAGAATTTTCATTCAGCGAGCGACATGTGAACAAACGCCAGAATGCGCAACACAGAGAATTGAATTGACATTAGTATTGTGCCATCTGGTTTGAAAACCCACAAATTTTGTGACATTCACAATAAACTACGTATTATGTTCATTATGTAATTTGTTCCGTTTTCATTAAAATTATTTTTTTTTTCCTTTTTGAAAGCAGATCAATCGAATTTCTGACAAACTACAACAACTTTGTAAAATTGTACGATAAAATGTCGCTTTTATGATGTGCCTTTTTAATGCTATGCATATTTCAAGAACGATAGATTCAACGACTTGCAAAATACAAGCCAATATCTAAATTTTCGAGTGATATATTCTTCTTCTACATAAACTTGTATTATCGTCTGCGCTATATTTTCTATTTCTTAGTTGATTTCAGTAGGGCATTTTATTTAAATAATTTTCAAGTGATATATTCTTCTTCTGTATAAACTTGTACGATCTACTGGTATACTTTTTCTATTTCAGTTAGTTGATTTCAGATGGATATTTTATTAAAATAACCTTTTTTAATCCACGTACGTGATTTAATTTATTTCACGATGTTCATTGATTTGTTTGTCATGTCGAAATTGAAATTATTATACTATTTATTAATTACTTTTTATTTGTTGCACATATTACTTAGTTGTGTCAATTCATGATTTGTGGTTTTCACTCCGTTAGCTTTTTGATGATTACCCAGCAGTACTGACCGTGAACTGAACACTCTTTTCAACTTATTCGGGAATTTCAAGAGTTTACATCGAAAATGACAGCTTAACTGTATGGAGAATTTTTTAAGTTATTAATTAATGGATGTTTCAAGGTAAAACATGTTTGCAAATTAATGTAAAATTGGCATTGCTTCTTATGTAAGAGTCTTCGTGGACCAAACTACCTTCAGTGTGGTGTGTAAGAAGTATTTCATTCTACCAAGAAGTTATTCATCCTTTAAATGAAGTTTTCTTATTTTAGAGTACATTCTTGAGAAATAATCATATCATGATGTCAAATAAGTAGTGTAAGTAGTAATAGTTACATTTAAAGATACAAGTTTGAAATTTTGATTTCAGGTTGGGATCTTGGGTTTGTTGGTACTGTTGGGCTCATCCTGAGGTGATGATCTTTGAAGAACAATTATATGTGTATGTGTATTCACCTTGGTATTCTCCAAAATGCATAGAAAGAAGTTTTTTTTACTTATATTGTTGACTCTTAGTTTCCGTTTTGAGAGAATTTTTCATTTGTGAGGTCAAATAAATAGCTTGAAATAAGTGTTTAAAAGTATCTCAAACATTTCGTACATTCATATTTAATTAGAAGTCATTTTAAACTAGAAAACAATGCTGAAAACATTGATTTCGAGTTTTTGCAAGACAATCTTGTTCTAATTATAATTTGAAATGTCTGAAACAAGTGATTCATTTCTACTCAATCTTAAAATGCACGGAAACGCATTAATTATACATAATAAATATATATGGCGTAAACATCAGAAACAAATGCCTCGTGAGTTATAACTTCACATAAAGAAGAGTCCCCCACCACGCATGTCTTCCTTTGTCTGTAGGTTGGGACAATAACAATGTTGAAACATCAAATCGTAATTCAACCCAGCCAGTTCACAGATGCATTAGAAAGCAGCAATGTTTTTATTGAAATTCCTTGGAGATTCTCTGTTGGTAATTAACATTAGAGCTGTTCATAGAAAATACGAACAAACGAAGTTAATAAAATTGAAATGTATTGTAGTTCGCTGTATTCCAGTGTTGTGACATGATGCAACGTGATTGTAAGGCATGAGGGTTTATCCTCGAACACTTATGTTTATTTAAAACTTATTCTTAGTTACAAGCGAGGTGTCTGTGTATGTAAGAAAACGCGGAGAAGAAAAAGTACGATCAATGAAGTGATGACGATATGGATTTTAAGGCCAATTTAGGGAAGAAAATTTTAAAAACTTATGTTCTGAAATGTTAAGAAATAAGTATGATTTTATATGAAACATATTTTACCCAACCTCTCAGACGTTCACATTGTGAATGCATCAATTAAGCCACAATGTAATAAAATAACTGAGTAAACTAACTTGTTTGTGTGTGATTCAAGACGCATACCTTCTGCTTGAAACGGAGCCTGAAACTCAAGGAACATAAAGGTCAAAGGAAGAAACAAATGGCCACTCTCTCTTTCATTTCTTTCTCTTTGGCATGCTATGTATTTGCCCTCGAGCAGAGAGATTCATGGCTGTAGGGCACGCAGTTCTTTTTATTACACAATGCACCAGAGACACATATATTGTTTTATTCTCCTGAGTGATGTACGCAACTTAATGGACCCTAGAGGCATTTCGTTCTAGAGACTAGCTAAGGTCGTAGGGTTCTTCTGGGAAAATTATCGTCTCTGTATTGCACAGATCATTCTGCAGTTGCGCATTAAGAAACTAATTTTTTACCTTATGGTCTCTTTTCCGCGGCTTTGATGCGATGGAGAGACCATTTGGGGTGAATACCAGAATTCGAAAGATTAGAACGCGAAAGGATGTAGGTATTGTAATGGCTTAAAGGCCTTCGGCCTAGCCACATAGGATCAAGTTAGCTAATTTTGTCTGTAATAATTACCTATTAAATAAATAAATAAATAACTTTAATTTTTCGAAATTTGGATTACTAACAAACATACTTGGAAGTAATTTAATATCGACGAGGCTAATAATAGAAAGATGGAGTTATATTTAAACGGAGAAATCAAATCGAAAAAGAAAATAAACATCGCACTTACGTGAGATGTATGGTTAGTTACTTTCGTGTATTTCTTGCAGAACCCGGTTTCAGAATTAATAATATTTCTTCAATTTTTGGTGGCCATTTCCGTCGGCGTTGCAATTATAAAAATGTTTGACATGAAGTCGTAAAATCTGAAAATAAGTTTTGAATACCATCAGTTTATCTGCATTAAATAAGGAATGTTATTGCTTACGCTGTATTTGTATTTAAGGCTAAATCATATATTGAGAAGTTAATTACTACCGAAGGCACTTGGCGAGAATAATGATTGATTGATTGATTGATGTGAGAATTGAGACATTTCTAGAAGTAAATATTTTCTACACTACTTACAGTTTTGGCTTGGTCAATTCTGACATTTCAGACTAATTGCTTGATTTATTCTTTTCTATTTAGACAGTTAAGGACGTTGTATCTTGTGAGTCGTCGATAGCTTAATACTTGGTGTGAATGGCTAACATGGCCTAGAAGGGACATTGAGGTTAAGGAGGAAACACGTAAATGTCAGTGCACTTCGTGGAGAGGTGATCAAGCTACTTCAACAGAAATCATTAGAGCATCTGAAGTTAGTCACTTCTAGTCAAGATCTCACGTAAAAAGTACTAACCTTTACAAATGTATCTATATGAGCTCTCCGTAAATAAAATTGTTAAATGAAGATTTGCGTACGCTTATAAGGACATATAAACCAAACGCTAAAATTGTGGTCAGATCATATTTAACGTTTCTAGGAAAAATATTTTTTGTCTCCCATCTCACGCGCTACTATCGGCAAATATAAATAATCTAATAAAGAAAACAAGGGCTGACGAGAAAAAAGTATTGATTAAAAGTTAAAATAACAATGAAAAGGAAAATATAATCTCGTGTACTTACATATTACTCGATTATACATTTTCCAGGGCTGTCTTAACTTAGTACTTTCTATTTTATAATTCGCAATATCTCAATATGATCAAACTATATCTCATTTAAAGCTGTTTTGACACAGTAATAAATGCAACAGTAATTTATCCTGATTTTCAATTGCAAAGAATGTGATACCAGGCTTCTTTATAGTCTACATAAAAGTTCATTTCATTAGACGATGAAATTCTCGAAGCATTTCGGGGTTCATGAGCCTGTTTTACACAGGATTATCAGAAAATGAGCAGATATTACATATTTTTAAATAATGGAAACTATCATCACACCGGCTGCGACGGCTCAATGGCAGCATTGCCGCTGCTTCTGCCGCACGTCTGCCCTAAACTTCGAGTGAAGACAGATTTTGATCTTAACTGTAGCTAAGTCGAATTCAACCACTTGAAAATTCTATCGTTGGGATAGTCTATTCTAATTTTTAGTGCTTTTCTCTGACCATTACCAGGCAAATTCCGGAGCACTACCTTAACAAACTGAACAAGGCGAAATTATGAAATATTTAATTCAATTGCAGGTTTCAAGTCAATTTCAAATTACCTTAATATTACTGGTTGTGATAATATGATCAGGATTATCGTAAAATTTATTGTCCCTAATGTTTATGTTTGTTGTAATTTATAAAATGTATGGTGTAAATCAATAGTGGCCATTAATGACGTTACATATTTTTAAAGCGACCTAAAATGAATATTTAAAAAGAACTGACGAAGGACCGCACGAGATCTTTTTCTTTCTTATCTCATCTTTTTTTATCACGAATATAACCCTTTCTCTTCCCTTATACACGCATAAGCTTACATACCTTACACTACCTCTCATTCCGGGAGTCCAATGGGGTTACTGGTGCTTGCGTCTGGGGAAGTGCCCCGCTGGGGAAGACACCTGCAAAGGGAAAACCTCGCAAGCCGACGTATAGGTCGGCGACGGATCTCACGTTCCAACAAGAAGGAACACGGCCACCTTGTGGGATATAATGCTACACTTTCGAGCTTAATGACCATTGTAATTGACGCGCTAGAAAACAGTAAATAATCAACCAATCATCCACCACCACCACCTCTATAATAATTACTATCATAATCAGGATTAATCTGTAAACTTGTTCCGAAGAGATGTAGCAATCCTCGTTTTCACCATTATTAATTCGCTTTTTACATTTCATTGGCAGTACAAGGTTCAACATGGTAGGGGACGTACCTCTCGCCACAGTGTGGTGTGGTTACACACTAGGCTGCTTCTTTGAGAAGAAACGTCCTATTCAAATTTTGCTCATTCTAGGCAGAAGATGTAAATGGCGTGGGAGCGCTGTACCCAGTTTACCCTCCGCAGTGAGAGTGATTGCGCCATTATTAGCTTCTCAAATATCGCTCAAGGCTACCAAGCGAGAAGTACCTGATCGGTGACCATAGCCAGCGGAATGTTATTGCCATTGGAATAGGACCTTGAGGGAAAAGATGCTCTAGGTGTCATCTCTTCCCAGAGTGGAACTGGCAATGAAGAAGACCGGTTTATTGCGGACGGGGTATAACCACCTATGAATCCAATGCAAACGGAGTAAAACGAGAAATTACTTCGTCTTTTCACGAAAATGACGTCCTTCACATTCTTTAACTGTCCATCTTCTCTCTTCTCACGCACAACTTGTGGAGGATGACCACCGTGCCACTTCACGAAAACTTTCGTCTCTTCTTCCTCTGCTCTTATGTCCAAACCTTTGGGGCAAGATATACGACGAAACTCTAGAAAGTGACATGTGTGATAAAAAACGAGGAAGTAAAGAACACATAAAAATGAGGTAAAGTGTACCTAGCGTCCGGTCCTTTGCTCGTCGAGTATTAGCCAAAATGAGGCAAGAAAAAGTAATGATTTCTTCATTTCTGTAGCGTGCCCCAGTCTCGCAAATAACGGAACGTAGGAGTACTTATGATTTCTTGCATTAAATACATCGAAATAATTATGTCTTATTACAATCTACGAGGAAAAAAAAGTGGAGGAGAGTTACAAGCTAATGATCGTAATATTCTCGCCGCTATTGCGCGGCGCCGTACTTTTCGCAAACGCATATTATATTAATTCCCGCCCTTTGCGTAAGTACATTTCTATACAGAAACCTCGACTCACGCCTCCCGAGCCGGGATTCTGCTCATCGGACGTGATTCGGACGCGTGCGTGCCTGCGAGCTGAGCCGGGTTGGGTCGCGTCGGGTCGGGTGGTGAGCGAGTCGCGCCGCCCGGAGGTGCGTCGAGGTTGCGGGGGTGGAGAGTGGGGATGGCGCGGAGCGGGGGCGGAGCAGGGGAGTTCCCGACGGAAAGCTTGGGGGAAGCTGTGGCCGAGCGCCTCCCTCCCTCCCGGCCGCCGCCGCCGCCGCCCCGCCCCGCCGCAACGGCCTGAAAGGGAAAGTGCGAAGATGCCCCGAGCCGCCTCCACCGCCTATCGCTGGATGCTGTTTGCTCTTTCACCGCGCGCCCGGGCGCCTGGAGGGGGAGCCCAAGTGTAATGTTGTGGATTGCATCACTTGGCGGCGGCCTAGTGTTCTTCTGCCTCTCAAACGGGCAGTTTCGCGCGGTCCTCGCGGCCACGGCAACATCCAGACACCTTCTTCTCTAGGTACGGACCGCGGGCCCGGCTGCGGCCGAACGGTGTGGCGCTGACGGTGAAGCCGGAGGCTCGTCTTCGGGGGCGCTCTGGCTGCTTCGGCGGGTAGTGTTCCGGTGTGCCAGTGTGCCCGTGTGCTCGAAGTTTGCGTTGGCTCCGCGTGCCCCCCAAGTGTTGGGTGCCGGTATACTCGTGTGAACACCTCAGGACGTTTTGTGTGTCGTTCGGTAGATAGCGGAGGCCGTGATTCGAAGAATTTTGGATTTTTGTTTTTCGAAACTACATTTCGATCGTCTTACAATGCTTACTATTTATTTGTGAATAAAAGTAACAAAATCATTTGGATCTTTTGAAGTTTTCGAAAAATCGCTTATTTGAATTTTGAAAGCCAGTCACATAACAATTGAGTACGTTAAAAACACTTTGAAAACGTGTTAAAATCAAATTTTTACTTGCATGAGAATGTTCGTGATAGCTAATGGTTCAGTTAAACGCCGTCTTGTGAGGCTTCCCGCTTAACTTTTTGTTTAAGTTTCTCTCAGCTAATGAGACTAATTACTGTTGTTATAGTTCCGCTATCGAGCACTTCAATTTGCTAGCCCTTGCTCTACCAGTTAGTTTCCAGCCAAGTCCAATGCCGTTCCGAGCCGGTGAACTTGATGCGTTGAAAGTCAATGACTTCAACACTTCGCAGTCGTTTTACAGTCTCTGTTGTGTGAAAGACTTGAATACACAATGGCTATTGCGGTTCAGAATGCAATATGAGTTTCCCATTCTTGTTCATCATGCGATGCTTACTGTTTTAATCCTGTTATTCTATTAACATTAGAAATTAACATCCTTTCTATTAACATTAATAAAAATTGATAACTAATTTTTGTATTTTGGTTTTCAAAGAATTTAATTTCACAGTGAAAATTAATAATCATTCTCAATATTGGTGTAGTATGTGTACATATACTAATATTGTAATTATTACATCCCTTCCTTTTTTTAAAAAAGTCTCAAAGTCAGTGATATTCGAAAATTGTCAAATTAAATTGGAAACGTTTGTTAAACAATGTGTTTTCTTTACTTTGATTCCGATTTATTAAGTAGAACAACTTTTAGCAGCCTGCAATACAATTATTGTTCATTATTCTTCAACTTAATACAAAATAAATGACAAGTATCGCAAAAATTTCATCGAAGAAATAACTAATTCCATGGTTTTAAAAATGATTACATTAAAATTAATATATTTCGCAAGCAGTGTTATTCACAATATCTCTCTCTATCTTCAAGAAGTATCGAGAATAATTAAACTATAATTGTAGTAATTGATGAACGACGGGCTATCACGCCGACAGATATAACAAGCACGCAGAAAGGTCATTTTCCGTACAATGTTATCTACTCAGATGTTTTCTCTGCGCGTAAATTTGAAACTGCCGTGCACCAAGAAAGCGATGGGGAGGTGGGAGAAGCAGGTGGTGCTACCCACTGACCCCTTCACCCACACTTTCCCACGCGCACTCATTAACGGCGCGGAACCGCAAAAAGATTCCACAAGATTTAGAAACACGCGCAATTATCTCAACGCGACAGAGTTGGCGCCGCCGCCACCGCCGCGGTGGTTCTGGCCCGGTCGCAGAAATTACGCCACCAGCGCGCCACTCGCCCAGCGGCGCTTTAAGAAAGGCGTCAGAATTTATAGAAAGGTTTCGGTTTGCTTCTTTTGCGGTAGGATGCGCCTGTCAGATTTTGTCTCGCTGCGGAGGAAGCAGTGCCACTTAAGGGTTACACAATTCGAAGGCGATGACTCGTAGGAATTGGAAGAGTCGCGGTGACCGCGTCGTTTTCTTTGACCTTATTAGTGGTTACGTGCTTGGTGTAACCGTTGTTCTTTGTGTTCTCATGAATAGTCAGGAGATGCTGAGAACAAATGCGAAATGTAAATTACAAAAAAACTTCTCTCGCGGTGGGCGAGGCACGCTTTGCCGGTTTAGCTCGAGTGTTACGTGGAGACTTCAACGAAAGTGTAAGTGACGAACTCGGGCCACGTAATGACCGGCTCTTTTGGTGTAAGTCAAGTAGCTTCTCCCTCTCAAGGAGAAACTTTCTTCTTAGTAAACGATATGAAATGAGACTTGTGTATACATTTGCAGAGTTGATGTTCTTATGGAAGACGATCATCCCCTTTCTATCTTCCTGAACTTTTCAGAACGGAAAGGAAAATGAATCTTCTTAGTCAATTTTGCTTTGTCGAGTCTTTTTATGATGTGGTGAATTGTTCGTTAAAATGAAGGCATTTAGGGTCTAAGTAAGACTTTTTCAGACATTTCAAGATACGACACATTTGGAGAGTCTATTTTTAATCTTCTTTTAATATTATTTGTACTGAATCGTTTAAAAGAACATCCCCATTATTTGTGTTTTTGAGCCTTGACGTTAGTTTTTCCTTCCACCTAATGAAAAAGAGATTCTTATAAGCGATAATGTCAGGTGTAAGAAAAATCTCAAAATAACTCCAGCCCCTCCGCTCCTCTAATGTTAAAGAAAAACTCATCTCATGTTTCTTAACGGGCGGATCCTCATGAAACGTTGCTGACATGGCAGAAATAGCGTACCTTCCCGCTGACGTGTCTGCTAGGAGAGCCACTGAGGCGGTCGACTGACCCCCCCCTCCTTCGGTATCTGTTGCAGGTGCCAAGAGTGTGACGAGCAACCGACACGGCCCAGCGATCGCCATGAGGACAGCGCTAGTGACTTTAGGTGAGTTCTTGACCTTTGGCGGCGTTCCGGTCTGGCGCGGCGCGGCGGGACGTCGAAGAAAAGGAAAAGCACGCCCGTCGCCCTTCCTGCGACCTGGGCGAACGTATTTTTAGAACGGCCGTTCATTAGGCAAAGCGATGGGTCTCTCTCGAAGCACCGATGGGGAACGGAGAATATCCTCTTTCGCTTCTCATGCAAATCGCATCGATTTATTGCCGGAGTCTAATTCGATGTGCAATAAATTGAAGAGCGCGTCCTGTTTCAAGGTAGCCAACTGGCATATCAAGAAAGATTACAACCCATGAAGGTTCGAAGGATTGGGCGTCTTGACAAAACGTGCTGATGGTTTTGTTTCGCAGGTGTCCTGTGGAAGGTTTTATGCTTCGCCAAACCGTAAATTATTATTCCTTTCTCTTCCGTTTTTGGAATGCGACCTTTGGGGAACGAAGACTCTGACCCCCCGCCCACCCACGCACGCACGTTAAAGATGGCTACAGACCGTGGGATAGGTTCCTTCCCGATTTCACCGCTATTCTCAGTTGTGCTGTAAACATTTCCTTTAATTTCCACTTTTATTTCGAAAATTACGAACACACCGCTGACATCTTTTATTAAATATGTTTTTTGTTAATTTTTTTCAAAGATGTCAAGGTTATCTAGATAGAAAGGATAGTTATATCTCTGGGACTCATGCGGGCTTCATTATCATTCATCCCAGTCGCAATGATCCTTGACGAATCACCGGTTGGAGAAAAATAATCACAATATATCGGCGAAAGCCGCATTTAAATTCTAGAGGCTCTAGGTTATAATTCCAACGCACACTGTAAATACGTGGGTACAACTACTACTTCGATTCTTAAACGAGTATAATGAAGTGGTCCAGACAAAAGGCAATGAGCCCATCATAAGAGGAGGAGTCTTCGCTACCTCGACAAATGCCGTCGTGTCGCAACGCCCATGACACTTATCTCGGATACAATGAGACGATTGAGTAACAATCAGGCACGCAGCGGCTGCGACTTTCGATTCGCGTGAGGGGGTAGGCGATGGGAGCCGAGACGCTCGACGAGGCGGGAGAGCGGCTACATGTCGCTGACAGGAGGGATGTCGCAGTAGATGTCAACCACGCCGCCGTCGCTCGTATTCAGGTCATTGAAATAAATAAGGGAACTTACTCGATGATGAGATGGGGAGAGAATTGAGTAATCAGATTGAGACGGAGGGTGGGGCTTATGCCATTTACGACCTCCCTCTTCTGGTTAGATTATCGAATTGGTGGTCACCTGGATGGATACGGTAAAGACGATCAATGAGGTGTGAGTGATGATGAGAGATCAATGATTGTGATTTGAGATGGTAAGCGAAGCCAACCAAGCCACATGTGCATACGACACAGGTTTAAAATCGTAGTCTTAAAATTGAAAATTTTTATTTGGGGGTCGTATAAACGTCATAATTATTACAATTGTTTTAGAAGACGTTCAATAGATCAGAGTGATAACATTAATGACAAATAGTTTAAAAAAACTATATAATTATAAGCAAATAATTCTTTCAACTTCCAATTCCCTTCTGTTAATAGCGGTCGTACCGCTTTGTTGTCAGGTTCTTCTTTAACGTATCATATGTACTAATATAGCAGATCTTACAAAGAAAAAAAGCGTTATGAACACCAAGCTTTTCTAATAGTGCATTTTTAATAGGATTGTCTTTTAATGTGAATATTGTTTATAATATTAAATAAAATTTTCTTTCATCGCGAGCTAATTATTTGATTTGATGCTTATGAATTACGTAATCTGTGCACCGAAAAAGCAACACTAATTCTATGTAGAAAACTGCATGGATTCGAAACTATAGAAAATCGTAACCGCAATGAATTCATAGTTAGTCATCCTTTGCAGCGTAGCGTTAATATATGGGCGGATCGGCATCCCTAAAATTGTAGATTCGAATTCTATTTAGGGCATTGAATTAACTAATGTTGGCGTAGACAATGACAAATCAAGTTTACAATATAATTATTTATATCATTGTTCGCCATTTCATAATTCCGTCAATATTCACAGTTCGCGGAAGAATACATCTGATATTAGGACATGGCCATCCCAGCATTCCGTTATGGCTCTAGAGGAAGCGACTTGTAACCTCAGCCTTGTGGGCACTGGAGAGGCCAGCCTCGCGGTGGCAATTGCTGGCCGGGGCTTGGCGCCTGGTGGACCCTGTGGCAGAGGAGCGAAGGCTGCAGGTCCGAGATCGCCACGAGGTTAACGTCACACACCAGTGGCTGCCGCAGCGCGTGTGTCCCGGCCACACAGCTGCCACCACCTCCACGTCATTTACCTCTACCGCCCCCGCCACCTCCACCCCAGCTTCCATCCCAGCCATCCCGCCGCCACCACCCTCCGCTGCCGCCGTCAAACACCACACCCTGCGCCGCCGCCGCCGCCGCCTTCCGCCGCCACCGTGCCCACCATCACCGCATGTCCGTGCTGCACCGCCATCAAACCGCCGCCATGCGTTATAATGGCCTCAGCCACACCCCTCTCCGCCAACTTACCCTTCTAATCCGCCTGCCTCGTCACCACCACACCAACACCACCAACCACTGCTATTGCCACTGCGACTGCCTGCAACCACCGCCCCCTATAAGCCAGCAATCGCCCCGCCATTCACCACCACACACCACCACCTACCAACCGCCGCGCGCCGGCCCCGCCGCCGCCGCCGCTTCTCTCCCCAATGCTGGCCGTGGGAGCGTCTTGCCCGCCCTCGCAGCGCAGCGCGAACGCGCCCGGAACCGCCGCGCCCCGCGCCCCGAGCGACTCGCCGCAACCGTCGCCCCAACCCCCTCCTTCCCCGCGACAGCTCTCCTCGCACCCACCCTCTCCCGCACCGCGCGTTTGCGGGCACGCCTCCCACTGTTTCGGCACCCGCCCTCCGCCGTAGCTGGCAGCCCGATGCAGATAAGATAGGACAGGCTCTTTGATCGCGATTTGCGCAAATGCGCGGCTCTGTGTGCGGCGCCGAGGGCTTCAAGGAGCCGAGTAATCCGTCTCGGGGATTTTCCCAGGCGCTTACACTTCCCGTTTCTCTTTACCTGCACCGTTTGTTTCACGTAACGCACGCTCCAGAGAAATTGAGACGTAAAGTAGGCTTATTTTGCATTGATTTCCTGATAATGGGATGACTTAACATGCAAGACTTGCATGTAAAAAACTAGGACGATCTCATTCCAACAACTGATAATATATCCTTTCACGTTCTTTGGTTTGGTTGTTGAAAAAAATCAACCTTTCATATGTTTATATGTTCGGAGATCTTAAAAGTTTCGGTCTAGTAACCGATGAATTCTCGGTACGTATTTGCTAATGATGAATTAGGAATCAAAACTGTCCGTTTTGATTCAAATTTAATCATTATTATACTAATTCATTCATTCTTTAGACGGGCTATATTGTTCACCAATGGAATTTTCTTTGCACGTTAACGTAAAACATGTTATTTCACTTTTTTAAAAAAAGGCTTCGAAAGGATTTTTTGATTTCCACAGGTTTTGATTGTACGTTTTGCTTGAAACAATAATTTACGTGATATTTACGTGAAAATAACTTCAATTCATTTGGTTGGAGATTACATTTTTCAGTTAAGTTATTTGAAATCGATTAACCTACTAACCAAACCGAAATTTCCCTGAGAAACAGATTTGTCAACAATCGCCCACGGGAACCTTTGTCTCATTTCTCGCTCCAGTCGAGCAAATCATCTTCACTCGGCGAGAGAATCAAGGTTCTTTGCAAAGAACAAGATTTGCTTTAAAATTCTGAACACGTCATGCCTTTTTTTCGTTCAGTCGTTTAACGAGTAGTTTGGTCACGGTCCACAAAAATATTTATATTAAAAAAAGCAGGGACGTCGAATCAATTATTCACGTTTGGGTAGTAATTTTCTGCTTATTCCAACGTTGTTACTAAATAGCCTCTAAAGATTCAGAAGATAAGAACTTTCTCAATGGTGAAGATTCTGCCTGAAATCTTCTCGAAAATGCATAAAAAATTCACATGTTCTCACGCCAAACTACTCACAAAATCTCCAAGATGTTCTGCTTCTTCAGTGGTCCAGGTGGCCAGGATGATTACCAACGGCAATCGAGGGTTAGGCAGTAGCCGCGGACAAGGTCAGCCAGGTCGTGGAAAAAAATCTGCCTAACTCTTCCTTTTGTGACCTTTGCACTAACGGACGATCCTTCCTGGAAGGAGCGAGAAGACGCTTTCGTGCTGACGCGCGCCTCAGGAATGAACCTGCGGTTAAGCCGAGGGGTGCGGAAGTTGGGGCGTCGTCTTCGTCAATTCTTTTATTCTCGGCGCGTTGCATCGCGGTTTGCGCTTCCAAGAGAAAGGGTTATGACTAGAGTTACCATCTTTTGGATGTCTGTGACCTAGAGGTTGTCGAGTGAAAAAAAGAGAGCCCAACCAGTCGGAAGAACATTGGGTTCAAAATTATAATAAACATTTAGTAGAAAACGAAAAATGATTTTCATAACTTTTAATTTAATTAGGTGTACATCGGCTACAATACTGTCTGAGCATCCACAGTGTCAACTGACTAAATATTATTCACGCTGAAAAAGAAAGTAATTAAAAATTTCTTGTTATTACTGAAATCACGCGTTCATTTTGAAATATAAAACCTATGATTATTATTGACAGCCAATCTATTTCTTGAACTATTTGCCATTCGTGCTTTACATTTATGACGTCAGATGCATTAGAAAGTTAACATTTTAAAAATGAAAAGAAATGTTGTGTACAAAATTATTTTATTATATTGTCTGGCGACATTTAATATTGAAACCTTAAGCCTATAGATTATTCTAAAATCCCAGGTTTCCCGGGTAAACTCGGAAATGTGGCAACCCGAATTGTTACAAAGATGCCCAACAATAAAAAGTAAATATATTTCTTCTGAATTAAGAAAGAATTGGGAGGAGTGTGAAAATTTCCGGTTTCTCCCTATGGTGTTTATAGTTCAAATAAATATTTATGTAAAGTCTGATAGAATCTGATAATATAATTATATTTGGATTTACGTCCGAGAATTGATTTGAAAGACTTGAGAACGATTAATTGTAATTGCTAAATGTTATTGTCAATCTTGGTGAGCGAAGAAAATAAGAAAGAATTGTCGCTTGGGTCATATTCTGTTAAAATATCTAAGAGTATAAAGCAAATATTAAACTAATGAAACATATGGAAACTGAAACATTCCTGATACAGCCTTGCTGCATGTTTCTTTAGCATATCCAGCTAATTAGCTAATGTCACATTGTATGTACTGAAGGTGTATCAAGAAATTATATATTAACAATATATTTATTGCAAAGTAGTAATTTTCATGAATTATTGTATAACAATAATACATATTTACAAAAATGTATCTTCGAAGCACAAAAAGTGACAAATCTAAAAAAATTGACCTTTACAGAAGAACTGATTTTTCCTAACCATTGCCGTTCATTTCGCGCTCAGAAAAAAAAGTGTACTTAACTTGATATGACGGTTCTGTTGTGAACTATATTAAATTTTTACTAATAGAAAATTTCGAAATTCGAAAATCACGTCACGTGTACCGACGGAATGTCTTTTAATTATGTAATTTTCTACATAATTTCTTTGCAAATAATACACCGTTATATAGCTGTTCATAATAGGTTTAGTATCTATGTACACAATTTTTCAGAGAGCTCAAATGATATTTGATGGGTAGCTCTGTGAAAGTAGTCGTTAAAATCTCAATAACTTAATGTCCACTCAACATTTCCACCGAAGAGACATACTGCGAAACAATTCGTTAAAGTTTAATTGTCCGTAAACTTCATCGACTGCGTATCAAAATGGAGTTCCATAAAACTCATGAGGTGCTGTTTCATCGGATGATACGAGTCATTGTGATATTAGTTTGCCCTCTGGTCGTTCTTTCTCGTCCTGTCATTTGTTTAATTGTTAACAGCTTTCAAAAGCATAATTATGAACAGGCATGGGCCCCGGAGCCCCGGAAGGCTATTGGAGTAAGCCACGCAGGGGCGAGGTTGCGGAGTCACCCTCGCGTCATTTGAGCCGAACGTGTTCCGGCGATCATTAGTTGCCCCTTGTAAGGAAAAGGCCTTCCAATGAAATCGGCGAGTCTCTCAAAGACCTCACATGGGGTCCGGAAGCAGCGCCATCTACCCTAGGGAACGAACCCTCCAGGCAGTTCTCAATCTCTCGCCCGTTCGTGTAATGCTCTTAGGAAAAAATATCGTTCTAAGAAAACGTCTCACATCTGGCATCTGTACATTCCATGTGTCAGCTCGAGATGTCCTCGGGAGAAGAGAGCTGTCTCTGACAGCGTGTTTGTACACGCTGCGTTACGTTTGTTTTTCGCATTTCTTTCTAGGAAGTAATCCACAAGAAATCTACTTGTTGCACATGAAACGTACAGACTGGTGACACGCGTGTGACATGAGTTTAGAAAGTGAAATCTACTGTTGCTGGCTTTCTTATGCGATGTTTAGTTAATTTCCTTCACGCAATAGCCTAAGTGACTTCCCACCAGCATGGTTCGGTTCGTGCGTATTGGATAAGACCTATGACTCCCGGAAGACCTACCGATCGGCCTGGAGCGCGAGATTCACACGCTATTCACAATAAATCATATCGCTAATCGAGTGTTATCGCAGAATGGGCCTCTCATCCTTACCAATCAGTGCTTTTCGAATTTGAAACCTGGTGAATCCCGGAAGATGTACTTAACGTATGCGAGACTAAAATTATTACTCATACCTTGGGCGTTACTTCGATAATTTGTGGGTATGTCGACTGAAATATGTGGTTATCTAGTCTAACTGGGCATTACAGAGTCGTAAACTCCAAGAGTCGGATAAAGTAAAAGGAACCCTTTAATTTTGCGTTCATCCTCCAGGTTCCTTAATCTTATTCGCACATTGAAAGTGTGTTATAGATGCAGGTATTCACACCTATTTAGACATTACGTTCCTACCAAAGTGTTCTAGAAGACGAACTAAGAAAAATAATTTCATGGTCACTAAATTCATTTCTATCTTTCAACGCGATGTCACCCAGAATTTTATTCGATCGCCCTAAAGTTAAATGGAGTCACTCCGCACTGCGTTATAAGTGGATTTCCCAAATTATTGTCATGAGCTGCAGAAAGTGAGAGCGAATGGATGCTCTATCGTGAAACATGTTCATCTCATCCACCGGAACGTGTATAACGATCGCTTACGATAACGATACGTATAACGATATCACTTACGTATAATGATAACGATCTGATCACGAAGGACCAGAAGAGAACATTGACCTCTTATCCAAAAGATCGACGAAACACCTCATTTCCATGAGAACGCTGATTGTACTCGCTCTTCTGTATCTCTATGCTAAATCGTCAACATGCCAACTTAACGAACTCGGAAGGGACAGATATGATCGAAAAACTTTTTAGAACATCCTTTCTCATGCAAACTTTCCTGCCAATGGTGTGGATCATATCGTCGGAGTCACAGGAATCCGACTGTGTGGAATACTGAATTCTAATTTTCTTTCTTGAAGATATTTGCGAATGAGGTATTTTGTTCCATCAAAATATAATGTGCAGCCATGAACTTACAATCATCGGAGAGTGAACTATATTGAAATTAATGAAGCCTGAAGTTCTCTTGTCAAGCTTCTAAAACGTGTATGCTATATCAAAAAACTAGAAGATACAATTGCAATTTCTTTTTGATCGTTCGTTTAGTATATATTATGTCAATTGACAAGTTATGACAACGCTCATTGAAGGAGGTCGTATAATTTCCTTCGATGAATGAAAGGTTTCAGGCATTTATCCTTATTGTTCGTAACATTTACGACACCAGTCGATCAATAAAGCTCTGGAGATTATTTCTCTCTAAACCTCGAGGCTACACAAGGTGTGGGGTCACCGCTAGAGAGTCGTCGGGTCACCTATACTGCAGTTATTCCACGGTGTTGCTTCTCTTCTTCTTTCTCTCTTGTTTTAAAGAGCTCTTTGCTCCCACGTAAACATGCAGACACTCCTGAGTTTCGATGAGCGAAAGTTTATTTGACATTTCCTCACCCACACATTTTAACGACCCACGCCCAGACAAGCTGAGGCCGGAAAACCTTCCGCTAGGTTCCTGGGTCAACCGACGAATGTCAAGTTTAAACCGGTTTACCAACAAATGTCTGCTTTACGTGTTAAATATGTCTTTTTGCTTGTAAGCCCATTGGAGGTATGTCGTGACACACTCAACTTTTAAAGTTCATCCGATATTCTTTTTAGAAAAATATTTTAATTAAAGTTCACTCCCTTGTATATATCGAATACATTCACACTAACCTGTTCTTGTAACTTCAAATAAAATGAGCCTCTGGTTCAAAGACAGTAAGTTTTGACGTCATTATTCTACTGGTTCAATATTCTATCATAATGTCTATCCACTTACAACACATGCAACCTCACATTTGTCAGTTAATCGAGGACCTTCGCACAATATTTTGGATTCGTCCATACTTCTACTTTCGAATTTGTAATAACTCGCCAAGATCTCATTTTTTAACAATCCAACATGAATGAAGAATATTGTTCTTGAAATATCAATGCATTGATGACCTGTGGTTCGAAAAGAAATAAGATAAGCTAGAAATATCTTTTCCAGTAGCATTTTGCTTACGATAATCCTTCTTCCTGACCCACTCAAACTTTCATTCAACAGTTTCGAGATTCGAAAGATATAACTAAGTCGATTTAAGCAGCTTCTTGTAATAACTGTATCCTTGCAACCCGTGCATCATTCCCAAGTTCTTGGCGGTTTATTTTCACTCGTCTTTTCAATGAAACTTGGCTCTCCGTTTGAACGACAATTACAGCACCGGAAGAGCCGATTTCCGTGTGCGCATCCTACATATACCTTTCACTCACACCCGCTGCGTCCATCCACGCCGACTTAACGACCGAAGCCCGCGCGTAAGCCCAGTGGGTCCCGGAAGCCCCACAGCAGGACCCCGGGGACATCAGAGGTCACCGCCGGCAGCTCGTTCCCAGCAAGTTGCGCAGCCCGTTCTCGGCGCTTCGCAACCCCCGC